>JASANN010000352.1:2865423-3025943 GCA_031762395.1 Calameuta pygmaea | reverse complement strand
GGTCTATACGTGTAGCTGCTCTAATAGGGTGACTACCCTTATATGACTACTCGAATGAATATGCTCGACCCGACCAAAGAAATAGGAAATGTAAGACAAGCACAATGGAAAGTGAGAGGGAACAGAACGAAATGAGAAGACAGAAGGAAAGATAGAAATAATGAAGTAGAAAAGTAAAGAATAGAGAGGATAAAGAAGAAATAAGTATAGAAAGAGAGGAAGGTTGAAAATCAATAAGAGGGGTTGATTCCAGGAGACCAGTATAGGAGACCGGCTCGAGGAAGAATGAGCGCTGGGAGTCCGGGCGCTGCCTTAAGCGCTCCCCCTACTCTCCGCCTGCTCCCACTAACCGAGCCCTGCGCGACGTATTTGCGCGCACACAATTTTAGGCAACTTCCAGTACTTCTAAATATGCTTGCTCAAAATTTCCGATTTCTAATTGTTAATATTTTACTTTATTGATTTAATTAATTATTTTAATGCTCGAAACACCTAATTTATTAATATTTCAATTTGAATGTAATTCATTTTCGATATTCTACAATTTCAATTCAATTTTTATCTACTCTGTATATTCTGCGAGGTTTCGATTTAGCCTCGATTTTGTATTTTGAATAAATTGTGAAAGTAAATCAAGATCCAATAATTTTGAGTAGTATTTGGAAAGCTTTAATTCAATTTTTCGAATTTTCAATATTTCTGTGCAACTAATTTTTTTCTTTTTCTCTTATTCCTACTTCTTCTTATTCCTTTTTCTCTATTGCATTTTTCAAAAATTAAGGTCCCACATGATGTCAAGCTAACACCGCACTTTCTTAAAAAACGTTTCAAAAATGTTTCAGCAATAGGCTTTTTCAATAGTTCTAAAGAAGTTCTGTAGTTGCTGGTCTCGTTCTAAGGGTTGCTTTGGGAACCAACGGAGAGGTAGCGGAGAACCTCTGCCCGCCAAGCTGCAGGTTCGTGTTCACGTTTCGCTCGGCTACGACGGAATTCGCATTGTCGACGGAGGCGATGATCACAAAATCCTACTTCCAGACTGGCCGCTACGATTTAGCGCCATGATTTTGGTATCGCCTAAAACCGTAGCGTTGTGCATCTCCCTGCTCATCTCTGGTTGTACATCTACCTATTCGTCTCTGACATAGGTTTAGTTACTTTTATCTAAAATGCTGTAATATGTTTAACAACCTGATTCAGCGACAGTAGCCACGGGTAGCACTGCTGCTGTCAGCTGTGATCAATTGCTCTTTGTACAATTCGTTGCTAATTATAGCTCAGTTTGAGCTGTGAGGTAGCTTTAAGTTGGTTACATTTTTCGATTATAATGCCGGCTCTCACGCGTTTTCAAAAGTATGCTATTACAGGCTTGGGAGCTGTAGGTGGTGCAGTATTATTTTATTATAACGTGTATGGTAGCCCCGACACTGCACAAGTGTGTAATTCTTGGACAACCAATTTTTCGCCTTCGGTTAAGTGGGACCACAACTGGGATAGGTTAGCACATGTTTAGTCAATACATTTGTTGATAACGTTTGAAATTATTTTATATTTGTATTATTATATGTGTTAATGAAGTTTTCTTATAAGAAAACACACTCAGTTCTGCTGTCATTGTGAAATTTGCAAGAATTAGATAACACATAATTGTTTCTTATTGTGTTTACAGACGGGATCCTAAGAGTTTAATAAAACCTGTGCAATTAAATGATGAAATAGCTGAAAATGATTATAATGAAAAACTTGAAACTAAAAAAGCTAAAGCAATACGGCATTTGTTCCTTATTCGTCATGGCCAGTACAATACCGGAGGTAGAACTGATGCAGAAAGAATATTGACTGACCTTGGTAGGTATTTTTGAGGATATATTTCCATCATATATTAATTATGAATGCACTTTTGTTAATATGCGCCAAAAAATAGGTAGAAGACAAGCTGAAGCAACTGGAAAGCGCTTGGCCGAGTTAGGGATGCCTTATTCTCTTATTATTAGATCTACAATGGCAAGAGCTCAAGAGACTTCAAAGATCATTGAAAAAAGTATTCCAGATGTACCTGTTGAAGATGATAGTTTATTAATTGAAGGGGCTCCTATTCCTCCAGAACCATCAATCGGTCATTGGAAGTCAGAAAGATATGTACGCTAAAAATTTTCTGATTTATTAACAATATTATGACAATCCTCACTAGTTTTTATAAAACAATTTTTCTATTTTAGTTCTTTCAAGATGGCCCAAGAATAGAAGCTGCATTTAGGAAATATTTTCATAGAGCAGATCCTAGTCAAGAAAAAGATTCATATACAGTTATTGTTTGTCATGCCAATGTTATAAGATATTTTGTGTGCAGGTTTGTTTAAACTTATTAATGCTGATCTTAGCACATGAAGCAATATGTGTATAACTGTTCAATATGTTATTTACAGAGCTTTACAGTTTCCACCTGAAGCATGGATGCGTATCACTTTAAATCATGCAAGTATTACTTGGTTAAGTATATTACCAAGTGGCAGAGTATCTCTACGCTGCCTAGGGGATACAGGCCATATGTTACCTCGAAATATCACATCGAGTTAAGCTAAGTTAATATAAAGATTGGTTATAATTCAGTGAATCACATTTTATAAGCTGCGTCAAATTGGATTACCTAGCACGTGTTTGTTTATTATTTCATGAATCTGCAGTAAAGAGGGTCAGCCTTATGAGTGCCCTTCGTTTGATAGAATACACGAGGACTGGCCCTCGTTGACAATATCTCCTTAGCGATTTTTATAATTTCTCATTTCTTTTGAACATGAAGTATTTGTATAAAGTATAAGATATCACTTGAGGTTTTATACTGTATTAGTATTTTGTAATAATGGTGTCCAGCAAATAAATCACTGTTAAATTTTATTGTATTTTAAATAAAATTTGCATTATACCCATAATCTACTCAACCGTAATTTAATTTTATTTTAGGAAAATATGTTTTCGAATTTTTGTATTTGATGGAACTGTACTTACAATGTCCCCAGTTGTAATTGGTTCTGAGGGCAATGGCAATGGCTGCAAGCCTGCAACTGCACAAATTCTCAATTGGTTTCAGTGGCTTACTAACGATTGCTGACGATCGAGTTGTAGAGCGTAATTTGTAAATGCAAGAGTTTGATATGTTTCTTACTGGCTTTTAACTCACTTTAAACCTTAGATGAAACTGAGAGTTTTTTCTGCATCAATTAAAGTACGGACCTATTATGACATTAAGTTTTATCAATCATCAATACAAGAATATTAGTGACAATTTATTTGTAAGAGGTTAAGAAACCATATTATAAACATGGCGGATCGTTTGACACAACTGCAGGACACCATAAATCAGGTAATATGACAGGTTAATACTTCATTGTATTATGGAAGGTATATTATATGCGCAATTTTTCATTTCAAAAATTTATTTTCATTTAGCAAGCAGAGCATTTCTGCAACAGTGTTGGAATTCTACAGCAATATTCCACACCAAGTAAATTTCCTGGCTTTGATCGTATAGGAACACCACAGCCCCATCAGACCCAAGAAGGTAATATTTGAATTCAAAGAAATATTTTATAAAAGTAATTTATAATAAGATATCTAGTTTGACATTGCCTGTATGATTTAGATTATGCTGCACTGTTTGCAACGCTGATAGCAAGATGTGCCAAGGATATCGATACATTGATAGAAAGCCTTCCAAGTGAAGAATCCTCACAAGAACTCCAAGTAGCCAGTTTGAGTCGTCTTGAACAAGAAAATCAGGAAGCTGGAGAACAGCTAGAAGAAATTGTGAGACAGGGTGAAGCACTGCTACAGAGAATCCAAGCAGCACTGCAAGATATTGCTCAGAGCCAATTAGATATGCAGAATCCTACAGCAACAGCAATAATTAACACAAATTTAAATCCTATAACCAATTTCAAACAAGAACCCCTAAGTTCCATGAATAACGTGCCTTCCACCAATTCTCATCAACTCCCTGATCCATCACCAAATTCCAATCAATAATCAGTTTCAATTCAGTAATAATCATCCTGTATAAAACTTAGTTCTTAAATAAACAAGATTTTTTTCCTAAATATTGTCTTGAATTTACCTTTAGTTCTAGAAATGACAAATTAGTGCTGGTTTATTGTTCTTGATCATTTTTATGCTATTATAAAATAAATATGATTTTGAAAGAGGCCCAGCACGAACGTCGTCGTCTTACTTTTGGATGGAATATCAAAGAGAAAACACAGGACGATAATTTATCGTTTTTCGTTGGATTTTTATAAAATGTTTACATGGGTGAACGTGGGATAAGGTGGTGGAGAAGGGTAGTTTTATTTACAAAAAAATGAGTAGGGCCCATGAGTTGTGAGAATCAGGAGGATGTAGGAGATCATGATGAACTGTTTAATTAAGAGTACCCCGACATTGGGGAGCTCCACAGAGACAGGGAATTTTATCATCCTCCAACGGGAACTTGTAATCATATGTGATTTCTTCGTTCACGCCAATCGGTTGTTTACTGTAGATCACTATCTTCTTCTGGCTCTCAATGGTTATCACCTTCGCATAACAATTAGGCTGTAAACCAAAGAAAGATAAAAAGAAAACAATTGTAAAATTATGTCACATATAGTTTCTGAAATAGTTCATGATTCTCAAGAAAAAATAAACTTACGTTACAGCTATGATTGATGAATCTCGCCAAATTACCACACTTTGTCGCATCAATAATGGTGTCCAAGTCAATACGAAAGAGGTAGGAGCTTCCTATTCCTGTTGCTTCATATTGCGATTCTCTTAAATCGGCTACAACAGGCCTAACCATTTGCCCGACATATTCTATAACCATTTCGTCGGCTGCAATTGGCTCCATGGCGAATAAACCCCAGTCGTGAATACCGGACTTTGCGAATTTCAACTGTTTCTTCCGGAACTGAAGAGAGAATTAATAAGATCATTAACAAAGGATGTGAAACACTCGTACTAGTTGTATTAGTATGGCGCATACCTTTAATTGATTGAATTTTAAAAGATCGCTGTCCGTATCAATTCCAAAGGCTGTTAATAAGCGACGCTGATTACTTCGTGCTTCACGCGACAGAGCTTGCATCTTTCCTGTGAGAGCTTTAGAATTTGTTTTTGGTCCGTTCATAGTACCGTCAGCTCCTATATAAGAGCCTCCGCTTTCTTCCACGTCATTGGTTCTTTGTATACTTTGAGCGTAATGATGCTACAGGCAGCAAATGATTGTTTCATTGATTATAAAGTATAAATTGTCGATAGATAATTTGATTGACTTAATGCATACCTTATGTTTGGCCTTTTCTCGTACATCGACCTTATAGTAACCTTCTGTTCTAGCACTTCCGGTCGCATGTAATCTGAGTTCGTCTCGTTTTCTTCTTTTGGCCGGACTAGGAATATCCGTTGCAGGATGATCCACCCAATGAGTATCATTAAGCCAATAACCCTGACTATCATCCGCGAGCAGAGCTTCGTAGCTTCTCCTGAGATATTCGACGTCTTCTGCGTCGATACCTCTGGTAAGGAATTCATAGAGTATACCCATCTCCGACATAAGGTCTCTCTCCTTGTACGCGATAGACTGTTCCTGAAACTTCCTGGGTGATTTTTCATATACAAAATCATTCTGTATATTTTCTTTCTCTCGTTCACGACTCTGGTGCGTATGCAGTTTCGAGTACTTGTTGTACTTCCTCTTGTTGCTCTTATCCGTCTTGTCTTTGATCCTCTCAGACTTGAGTGGTTTCGAGGGTTTCGTTTTCACTGGGACTGGTTCAGGTTGTGGTGTAGACTCAACTAGTGGTTCCGGAGCCGGCGGTAATGAGTACGAGTGCTCCATATAAACCTGCGAAGCCTGGGAACCAGGTGTACTCGGACTTCGTTGACCATTTAACCGAAGATCTGATTCAGCTTGGAATCTAAGGCAATGAAGATATTCAATCACATTTTTATGCGTGGTACGATTTTTAATAATATAATTGTTAATGAAGATTTGTTCACATACCTTAACCTTCTGATCTCAAGACTCTCCTCTTCTGAATCCGTGGTCGGTATCTCGCTGAACATTTCAATTTTTTCTGACTCTTTGAGGATGGGCTCATCATTGATGTACTTCGTAGACATAGTTTGAAGGGCTCTGATGATATTAGGCTGGATGGGTCCAGGACTTTTATGCCTGATAATGTTGTCCTGGCCAGCTAAAGTCATAAGAGCCTCAGCAGCTGAACTCTCCATCTTCTGAATATCGCGCGGTTCACCTTTGCCCATTGTCATCAGCAAGTTCTCTGTCTTAATAATCTTTAACGTCTCCTCTGAAGATTTTATCTTGTCCAGCTCCATGTCCGGCGTCTTGTTATTTTCGAGTTTCACTTCCAATTCTGTTAATCCTGTTCTTAATGGACGTCCGTCCCTGATATCTTGAATAGTTGCAGGCGATAATAACGGGCTAGCCTCGTTATCATACTGTGGGAAGTCATTCATATCCTGATCCTGAATCTTCAGATCAGGAACAGGCGTTTCACGACCAGTAGGTGTTGGGCAATCCAGTGATCTCTGGATAGCGAATTCCATAAGGATATCAGGATCCTCGGAATTACATGCCAGTGGTCGATCATCGGGTACATGAACGTCGGAGTCCTGATACAAGAATAAATAAACAATTATGTCTTTAATAATTGTACTACATTTCTAAATCTCATTTGGGTTGTCCGTCTGCTTAAAGGCAGATAAAGGGGAATTTATTAAAAGTGAATATAACTTTTAAATCTACCTCATCCTGCGTAACGCTGGAGCTGTCCTCGTCATCAGAACTTTCACTTGAACTACTTGTCGATTCGCTACTGGATTCCACACTGGAACTCTCATTAGACGACGAGGAGGATGACGACGATGAAGCACTAGGAAGTGATCTTTTAACCTTTTGAACAAGTGGCAAGTCTATATCACTGCCACTCTCAATAGGTTCGGTATCGACACGATCCGATTGACGACTGTCCTCATCTTGTGGTAATGGACTGGGCGCTTTGATCTTGCGCTATTAAAATAAACACGTTATAATTCAAATCTTTGCAAATTATTGATAATGCATTAAAGCTATTTTTAAACAAAATATATGTTGCAACATTTACTTACTCTGAACGATGGCATTTTTGGCATACTGGCTCTAATACCTAAACCAAAACCTTCATAATTCAGTCCCAGAGGAGTGGCCTGTTCCAAAAGTGACGAAAGTCCTTGGGGTTTAGGAGTTTCATCCTTGACGGCATTATTAACAACAGTTTCTCCACCAGTGGCTTGATTCTTTTCTGATTTCTTCTCGTCCCACCATACTTCGAATAATTTAAAGGCAGTATTCTCTACCATTTTCTTGTTAAAGTCTTTCTTTAGTATCTGTTTGAGCTCATTGACGACCCTGTTTAATACCCCATTAATGGTAGGGCCCTGAACAAAATAATGTCATACTCTATTAAAGCTTTAATATATCATAGGTGCAACCGGACAATAATGCTATACATTGTGCAATAAAAAAGCTTCTTACAGGCTGTCTTCTTAAAACTGTGGTAAGAGTATTCACCTGTGGTTTATCTTTTGCAATGCTGTGATTCGCTATTGCTTGTAATCTAGATTGAAGAGTTGGATAATATCCAGTTCCCTGAGGAGCCCCCACGGCACCAGGTACAGCTGAAGCCGTCGGCTGATAATGGTTGGGTAAATAAGCTGCTCCATAAGGATAAGGATACTGCGCAGGTCGGGGCCAATTGTATACATCCGTGTGTGGATAATGAGCCAATTGTCCAGGATAGCCAGCTCCTGGGTATAACTGATTTGCAGGCTCTGTTTGCGCCACTACCTGAAGAAATGATGATATAGGTGATAGTATTCAAGGTTCCAGTGAAAATCAAGTAACAGTTTCATCCTTACTTCCTCAATTTTCTCATCCCCAGAACTCAAAGGACTTAAGGACATTCTATCGTCATCTGGTGGAGGGGGTGGTGGTGGTTCCTTTGGTGGTTCTGGTTCAGCATCATCCAGAGCAGGACTATAACTGCCTAACAATGCTTCATCCTCACTAGAACTTATAACGCTACCCAAGTCCTCGTCAACAGAGAACTGATTCACGTTGTTCTCGTGTACTTTCCGTCTTTCTTTGCTGCGCTCTGTCATCTTTTCAAAGCAAGACTTGTATATCTCAATAGAGAGAAAAGGACTAGGTGGCTCCGAGAGCATCTCCTCCTCGGCGAGCTGCGACTTCTTATCATCTTCAGAATCGCTACCGAATTGTAGAAACGGCGGAGCCATACCTCCAGCCTTGTCCTTCAAGAGCATCGCAATCCTGGTATCCAGATCCAAGGTTTTTCGAGATTCCACAGGAGAATCGCGCAACGAGTTCTTTATCGGCACCTGATTCTCCTCTTTCTTTTTGGGCGTTTGATGCTGTGATTTTGTACTGGAAGCCTTGGTAACGGGTAACAAGCTAGGACTCTCCAGATTAGGTCCGTGCGACGCCGGCCAGACAGCTGGTGGTGGATAACCAGGAGGTGGGCCGGAATTCGTTCCCCACCACATATTAGAATTTTGTGGAAGGGATAAATTTTGGGAAACTCCTTGGGGTAGATTAGTCATGTAACTGTTCGGAGGCTGGTGGTGGTAACCAGGGTAGTAGTAATCGTAATTAGTTGCTGGTGTAGAATTTTGAGAGTAATTACTGGAATAATTCAGTTCACTAGGTGCGGTACCATAACCGAGATCACTTCCGGTACTACCGCTAGGTGTAGGATAATCACGAAATTTATTAAACCTTGAATTCTCTATGTACGGTTCTCTGGACTTCTCCAAACCAGAAACAGTCTTTTTACTGACCCTATATTCTTCACGCTCTTCCGGTGGATTTTTTTCTATTGGTGTTTGCTTCTCCTGGTCGCTTTCTGGCTTCACTTCTTTTTCAATCTTCTTCTCAGGCTTTTTCTCTATTGTAAGGTCTTCATAAATTTTTTTGCACTCCTCGCCAAATGCATCTAAGAAAACTCGCAGCACTTTACCCATAACAGATGTATTGTTAAGCTTCTCCACACAGGCTTTAGAAGCCTTTGTTGTTTCAAAAACGACTCTGGCTATTCCCAGATGCTTATTTGTCAGTGGATGATAATAAATAGTTAGTTCCTCAATTGTACCAAATTTCTGAACCATGTCTGTCAAGAAAGTTCTGTCAATGTTATCATTCAAGTGACAAAATGTCACCTCAAGGGGAGGAGGTTCACCACAATAATTTGAATCAATCTTGAACCGAGGCACAGGTAGGTCGAGTTGCTCCAGTCTGGTCCAGATTCGGGTAAGCTGAGATCGAGGATCGCGAAGCTGCACCAAGGGATAAGTAGGATCTCCTGGTACAGCACCATCGTATCGATAGAGCTTTGTTGCTCCCTTTACTAAGAATGGATCAACGAGTAGTTTGTAATTCCTGGGCTTCTGGGGGGTCTGCCCAGCCACCGATTCTTTTTGTGAATGTGTAGCATGGCTATGGCTATGTTTTGTGGGCTGACTTGAGTTCTGTGATGTGCTTTGAGAATTTCCATGGGACGAATGATGATGGTGATGGTGGTGATGGTGGTGGGAGTGTGTATGTGAATGTCCATGACCATGTCCATGTCTCTCCATACCGTTCATTGCCTCCAGGCATCATCCATTCAATCAAAATTCTAATATCTAACACTAATCCAAGATCAACATTAAATACAATAACTGATGTTGAAAAATTTTAGATACACTTGTTTTGAAAACCACAGTAGAGATGATTCTTGTGTTATATTTACCAATTATTTTTAATCACAAATTAATTGGATACTGATTTATAACTGGTATTAAAGCATTTCATAATGAAGAAAAACAATATTCTGCTACAGTCTTATGAGAAATATTTAGAACTTTTTGTTTTGTGTTCCTTTTTGTTGTTTTTATGTGATGCACTGTACATGTTTATTAAATGGTGAGAGATGCACTGCACAATTGCACATACCATGTAAATGTTATGAGCAACTTAATTTTTTAAACTGATGTAAGAGTTTAAAGTTTCACTGAAGAACATCACTTGGGGTGCTTTGTTAAAAATTATCGTAACAAACTATTTACGCGATTACAAAGGATGGATATGAAGAATAATTAAACATTATATTTAAACGGAATAGGGAAAATGCAAACGTAATTTAGGAACTTCACAAAGGTAATTCTCAGTTAGATAGATGTTTAATAATCTTCAATATAACACGAGATAATGACTGCTTTAAGTCGTTATTTCAATATTGCAATCCAAAAGAGCAAAAAGAGTATCAAACATTCCCGTCCATCGATATTTTTATTATCTCATCATGAATGATTATTAAAAATTGGGACAAGAGCTCGTAAAGTCCAGATGAGCATAACATAACCTCAAAATTTAGTGGAGTGTATAATACCGAGTCCCATTAGATGGTTTGACCTAGAGGAGATATACGTTCGAAAATCTCTTCGTGGACGGTTTCTTTGGTATTCACTCTCTAGGAATCCAAAAAAGATGTAACTATCATTAGTGCAAACCCAACCTTGAAGACTCATTCAGATAGGGCTCCTTTTTTCTTCAGTTCTCATTTCTCTTCTCTCGTTCTCACCGTAGTTCCTAATATTATTAACACTTGGCCTTTCTCTCGGTATGCAATGCAATTGTTTCTGGTCTCCGGATGATCCTCTTTGCCGCGAAAAGTCTCGTTTTATCGGCGCAGTCTTTAGGACACGCCAGCGCAAAAGCACCTCAAAGTTTGACTGTCCACACGACGCGCCGCGCTCGGCTACTCGGTGTATTTTCTCAGACACAAAATGAGCTTAGCACTGGCTGTCGAATGATTTTACACGTTGAGCTAATTCTTATTCAGTGACAGACGATGAGGCAATGACTAACGGATGGCAATAAGTTGTAAGTTAAGAAAGCGAAAGAACTGATATCATGGCACTTTGGTGTGACGCCATCCTCCTAGCGAGGAACCGTGGTGCCCGTCGCACCAACCCCCTTTTTTTAATCAGGAATCACGATACGGCCATTTCCGCAACTCGAGATCTAGGAAGCTTTCCACACCAGGTCCCATGTTGTTGTAGATCTGATCGGAAAGGTTTCCCGTGGCAAATGCAACGCGGATGCGATTTTTTCCAAATGGGAATAAAGGCCGCCGTCCAAGACACGTTGCGTCTTTAACGCTCCTCGTAGACGACGTACGACGTCCACGAGAGGCTGAACAATGTCCCACGTGAAATACCTGAGTGCTCCCCGCGCTGTTGGCATTCTCTGATATAGCCAGGTGCATCTGCATAGACAATTCGAAAAAATTTCTTGTGGATAATTATTAAAAAAAACTTGCCGTCCCGATGATGAATGGCATTAATCCGCGCATTGGTCAATTGCGTCCTAGGGGAACTTTTAAATGTCCCATCAGCAAATCAGTTAACACGCTTGAGAAGAAAGTGACGCGATTTCACATGCGCAAACCTGTCGTCTGCAGCTGCAAGGCATACGATCCTTCAGGCTTGAAATCCATCTGATTTTAATCCTTGAAGATGTACTATTTTTAATTGAAAATTAATATTGTATCTGCAGTTGCGCCCGTTTTTTGGACGAGCTATCATTCACACTCATCATTATGTTTTATCTTCTGTATTGTTAGTTGTCACAATCCATTTAGCTGTTTAAAAAATGTTTGAAAAATATTAAAAATGCACTTCTGTTAATACTAAAGTTAAGACTGATGCTGGAGAGAAAAAACGTTGTTTAAGCCTTGTAATTCTCTATTATACGTTATTTATGTGTATACATATATGTACATCTACAAAAGCATGTATAGCATATAGTGAATTTTCCGGCCTTGTTCTCTAGATAGTCTAGAACGATCGTAGCCATTTGCAATTCAGAGTCGGTAGGTACATCATTACATTCAGGTTGAAAAATTATATTGCTAACTTGTTTCTAGTTAGTCTTCTTCAATTCTGCGAGATACTTGAATAAACAAACACTTATTTTAGGAAAAAATGTCGCTTCTCCAAAGCTTCTTCAATCGCTTCGTACCCAGTGTTAAGGCGGACGACGAGGAACCTGAATTGGTCGATCCTCAAAAAGTGCTTCGCGTAAGTTTTTTCACCATCAATATTATATAATAAAAGTATACGTTAAGCTGGACGTTTGTTTAGAATTTTGTTGATGAGTACACGAACTTTTTGATTTTTTTTATGTCAGCTTAGTGTTATCGATTTTCGATGCGTCACCATTTTTTTCCAACGTTATTACATAAAACTAGAGTGAGATGTGATGAAAATGGTATAATTTTTTAAATCTTTATTTATGTTGTGTATTGGAAAATTGCTATTTCTTTATATATAGGAGAAATGCGCACAGCAGCCAAGTTGTGTTAGTCTTCAGGAGAAGCTTAATACATGTAATGACCGTGTAAATTCAAGAACCGAAACAGCCGAAACCTGCTTGGAGGAGTTGCTTGACTATGTACACTGTGTGGATCATTGTGCAGCCAAGACACTCTTTAGTAAACTAAAATAAATTAATTGTTTGGCGATTGGTTACTAGATCTTGAATTAAGTAATCATAGTTCGATCTGCCATGATGTATATAAGATTTGAAATTAGAAATAAATAAGATGAAATCAAGAATATAAATTCGTTTAATAAAACATACTTATTGTAGTAATGCATATAATGGCAATCTTATTTTGACAAGTATTTCATTGTGCAATGAAATATTCTTTATTTCAATTCTTTTCATTAATCTAACCTTACATAGATTTTAATATAGTAAATAATCTCCGTAATGAAATGACATGCTTTAATTTATAAACTTTGATTTGTTCGAGTCTCATGCTATTCCGTACCAACTTGTAGTACATCAAAGCACACCGCGCATACGCGCACTGGTTTATCTTGGCCAAATTTTAGTATCGGAACATCTTGACTGGAACATTTACTGCACAAGATTCTTCCGCAATGACGACTGTAAGTTGATCACAAAAAATTACATCTTATGTAAACTTAAAAAAATTCTACTACCATGCTCACCAATGATGTTTACGCATCGTCAATGTGAATTTTGTACCACACTCTAGACAAAGGTCCTTTTCCGCCCATGGGGCCTCTTGTGTTAAAGAGTCCAACAGTCTAAAGAGTAGCTGCTTGGTTGCAACCTGATAGTTGAATATCGTTATACCATCTTTATTCATATATCCAAGGCAGGCACCAGATTTTACAAGTGTTCGACATAGATTACCATTGCCTTTCATGTACGCTATCAGCAATGGGGTATTGCCATCCAAATCTGAAGAGAAACTCGATTAATCTTCAGATGTCTGAGATATATTTATAACTAAATAAATTCGTGTCACTAACCAGGGTTATTTAGTGGATATTGAGGCATACACTCCAAAAACAATTCGCATATCGTTGCAGCATTATCTCTACCATACCTTGCTAGTTCGTGCAAGGGATTTCGACCTTTTAGATTTACAGTTTCAGCATCTAGGGTACACTCAGTCAACAAGGCTCTGACTACGGCAACGTGTCCTTCTCTTACAGTAACGTGCAATGCGTTATCACCGTCAGCGTTCACCGCATCGAAATTAATATTATTCTGTATGTATTATACAATAAATTTTATAGATTATCATCGCATGAATTTCATATATTCATTGACGGCAACGGTACCTGCAGTAATGCGGATACCACCGAAGCTTGACCAGCCTTGGCTGCTGCATGTAACGCAGTGTTCCTGTGTGCATCGGTCTCATTGATGCGCGCACCAGCTAAAATCAAACTTCTTACAAGCATCTCGTTTCCTGAAACTGCCGCAAGGTGCAGCGGTGTCGTTTGAGTTACGTCCTGTACTCTAGAATTTACGTTGACCTAACAATAAAAACAATCAACGTATTAAGAACGCATGAAAGTGATAGATTATACTTTGAGTGGTTTGACTTTGTTACGTTAAAGTACCTGTATGGAAAGCAGGAAAAGTACACTTTCAAGGTCACCTTTTTGAATGGCCATGTGTAAGAAATTTCTTCCTTTATTGTCGAATTGCTCTGCTGCTGTAGGTAACCTTTCTAAGATGGCCTGAGCAGCTTTGTGATTTCGTACAGTTAAAGCAGCTGCGAATGGAGTCATGCCTCTCTTGTCTCTCAATGATAGATCTATATTGGGATGACACAGTAGCAAAGATATTATCTGAGCGTGCTGATTTTGTATGGCTACATGGACTGGAGTTTTTCCCTCGGAATCGCGTGCATTTACGTTAGCTCCGTGCTCCACAAGCGTTTGGACGACTTGCTCAAGTCCCCACTGACAGCACAGGTGTAGCGGGGTGCAATTGTCTCTGGCTTCCTCGCCACCTGAGCCATCCGGACCAGGACGCCGTGGTGTGTTGAGAGAACAACCACTGAAAAAGTGCAATAAAATAACATCCTCCATTGCTTAATGAGATTGCAATAACGTTGAAATCTTTTTATAAAAAATTTACCTTCTAATGAGGAATTGAGCAATATCCTCCTTATTATCATCAATGGCTCGATGAAGAAGAGTCTGTTGGGAACCATCAGGACCTGGACCCCAGCAATCAGTATCAGCACCGTGCGCAACTAAAATAGAAGCTGTATCTTCCTGATCGGAATCTAAGGCATCCCAGAGTGGACAACCTATTGAAGTGTCAACCCCTCGTCTACAGAGAGCTTCTACGACTTCACCAAGTCTACAGTGCACACACAGTTGTAATGGCGTTTCTCCATCAGCCGTTCTGTAAAACAGTATATCATAATATACCACGGCTGTTATTTAATTTTGTTGTCGATACTATATAAAGCTAAGTAAATAATGGCACATACTTCGCATTCATATTGGCACCATTTTCTAGCAAGAAAATAGCAGTAGCCGAATCCTCCTTCAAAATCGCCTGGTGTAACAAAGTCAGACCTTTCTCGTTGCACTGATTAATATTGGCGCCTGCCTTTATCAAGGCTGCCACTATTTCACGGCCCTTCTTTAAAGGCGCTTTAATTGCAAGACTGAGAGAAGTCTCACCACTATAATCCTTTAGATTCAATTGTACGTCTGAGTCATCTGAATCCAATAACGCCAGTACGACACCCAGGTGTTGATTTGATACAGCTAAATGAATGGGGGCTTCCCCACCGGAAATTGTCACCACGGTCGTGGGTGCACCGTGCTTCAGTAACATTCTAGTGAGTTCAACTAAACCAGCTTTACAAGCTTCATGAAGTACAGTGTATCCTTCGGAGTTGGCTTTAGCAAGATTGCTCTTTGAGTGCTGAATCAAAAAAAGTGCTGCATCTTCGCGTGCTTCTCTGGCTAGTATATGCAGGAGAGTATCACCAGTAGTTGTGTAGAGAGGATTGCCAATGGCACCTTTTGCCAAAAGTTTTTCGGCATAGGTTTTCAAGAAAGGATCAATATTCAGAGCGAAAGACAATGGTGTATGACCGTCTTTTGTTGTTTTGTCTAAACATATGTTGGGCGCATTCAACAGCAGATCAAAAAGCCGTTCATTATTTTCTGAAATGCTACTGTGTAACGCTGTCCTAAAAATCATTTGAGTAAAACATATTCAATCAGATACGTATATGTAATGAAAGTAGAAAAAGCGATTGTTCATGAAAACTACCATCCTCTGTGGTCCTGTATGTTCGGATCAATGCCGGCCTGAATTAATCTGGATGCAATGGACGTCATATCCTCTGTATCATGATTGGCTATCAGATGCAATGCTGTACATCCTTCGAATTCTTTTATATCCTCAATATCTTTGTTGTTATCCAAAAATTGAACTGGATGGGAGAGCTTTTCCGCGTTACCACTATTTTCCAACTGCTCTATAATGAATTCCGCAGAATAGGAATCGCCCTTCAAAATTGCTGATTGGAGTAATGTGAGTCCACGTGCATCCCTGGCACACACGTTCGCTTGATGCTCAACAAGGGTGCGAGCTATGGAGGGTTGTCGTGCCTTCAGGGCAACTTCCAGTGCCCTTTCACCTTTCGAATCAACTGCATTCACGGATTTTGATAGCTGAAACGTTACCAAAACCCTTTTTAACATTTTTTTTAAGTTGATGATTACCCCTACCATGCTTATTTTTGGGAATTCGAGTGTGTGAAATCGCATTTTGAATCCAAATATACATGATATACCATCTCTTTACATCGTTTTTCTCTGAAAGTATTCGATTAATTGGAGTTCTTTGATATGGCAAAATGCTGAACGCAGGTAGCCGAACGTTAAACACGTTTATTGGATTAACTTGCATCAAGCAAATATTCGAAACAAACAACGAAATTATACGTTCCCTGAAACTGCGCTGGGATACAAGAAATGTGCCGCACGTTGTATGTCGTACTGATGAGACTAGTTGGAACAACAACTTTGTTTTCTCTGGAGATTATTTTTAAACACACCTGTTATTTCGCTCAGTTTATTACAGTTATATCCATAAATTCATGCAGATATGCGCGAATGAGGTGAGATTTGCTTTCATCATGCATGCAACAAATCCCCTACTACTTTCAGGGGAAAACGATTTAAGGTAATGGGTTTATCATATATATTTGGATTCAGAATGCGCTTCTGCAAATTTCGAGTCTTTATAATGAAACTTTTGCAGAAAGAATTTTTTTTTGGTTTTCGTATACTTTCCACGGTAATCGATCTAATACAAAAGTCGTCTCGTACCTATGTAAGGGTGTTTTACCCCATAGGATCTAATATGGGCCGCTAATTTTCTGGGCAATTTTCATGTCTCGAGGAACTTTATTTACCTATCAAGATTTATCAAAATGGGGGGGGGGGGGGTGTTAATGTTATTTTTTACTCTCTATCGGAATAATTCCCTCGAATTTCTGAATGCGTACGGCCCTGAAGAGGCGTGGAAGTGTGCTACTCGTCGCTTTGGAAGGGGAGATGACGTGGCGCGGAATATAGCTGCATGTTGACCATGGACAGCTTTCAATGAAAGAATCAGCAGTTTCCTACTGAATCTCTAAACCACACAATTTTTATCTTGCCCGTGAAGTGATTACTCAGGCAAGCTTCTACGCCGGCATGTTTGAGCTGGTACGCGTAGACACAGGATCGATTAGAAAGACATTTCAGAATATTGGAACGAGACAATAGACGCTTCGTCATAAGTAGGCTACAGTGCGTGACATTCCCAAAGCTATTTTCTGCGAGTATTAGAGGAACTGGAATTCAGTAAAAAAAAAAATAGCTGTGAACCTCGTAAAAAGTTTTTGAAAATCGTGAATCTGTGTAATTCTATCATTTTAAGTATCAAACGAACTATAAATTTGTAATTCGACGAAGGTTAATCACTTGATTAAATTCTTCTGACTTTTCAAATTCAAATAATTTGTTTCCTTCCGCGCACGTAAGCTTCGTACTTTTGAAAATGTGTCATGAAGTAAGCTTTCAAACCATCAAAGTATATTGGAATTTTCGTATCTTTCTAAGATGACGATTAACATCTACGTGAAAAACAAACCTATCAATACGTTCTCCTGACAGTGATTCATGTAACCGGTATCGTATTTTTAAAGCTGCTTTTAAATAATTGATGGATACCTTAGAAATCCAAATGTTAAACGAGTAATCAATTCAACGAACGCTTGTATGTCACAAGTCTGTAAATACGACGAGGGAACTTTATGCTTTCATAGGATACGACGTAGATAAAAAAAGGACGTTGGAGATAGAAAAAAGGAAACCGAAAATCAGCGTCCCGTTATCAAGCGACTACCACACCAGCAGGTCTTCACATTATTATTCGACTCATAGCGGCTGATCAAATAAATTCGACAATTTATATTCACTGAATATTTTATCAAGGAGCGAATTATGATTTAATAATGTCACGCGAAACAAATATTTTTCTAGAACCGAGTGATGATAAGTCCTATACGCTGTCGTGTATTATATAGAAATACAATGGCGCCAACAAATCCAGCCAGAATATTCATCCACGTTCTGTTATTGTTTCCATGTACGTATCCATTCCAGAAAAATATTGAAAAATAGAATGAGTCATCGCAAAGAATTTTGAATTTTTCCTGCACTGCAGACATCTATTGTTTAATATTTTTCTTTTATAGATTTTACGTGGATAAACGCCGAAGGAATATATTGTTTCAAATGTACAATTACACCACCAGGAAGCAGAAGTGAGGAACCGAATCAGCTTTGTTCTCAGTTTGACGAGAGTTCAAGATTTAGGATTTACTGTCCAAAATCAACTCTCTGTGCCAAGAGGGCCTTTTATTTGACACTGAACAATGGAAGTAAGTCCTTATCGATTTACAATTTATTCCCGTTGCCACGCAGTAGATAGATTCAATTTTTTCATTTTTTTCTTATAGCTACAATAACGACTGTCGAACGTGGCTGTGCAATGCAGAGGGAGCACTTTCAAGTTTACGACACTGATAAGCAAAAGTGGCAAACGAAGGAGAAAATTGTAACAACTCCATATGATGAGCGCTGCTTTTTTGATAAGGCAGGGGAAACACGCTATGCGCCAGCAGAATATTGTTTTTGTAGTTATCATTTCTGTAATGGATCACAGTCAATGAAGAGATTGCAGACATTTAGTTTGGTTCAATTAGTACTTTTAGTGGCAATATATATTATGCAATTGTAATTGTAAGTTACTTGAGACAAGATTCATTGTTGAGCTTGTCAATTTTGAGATTTTGAAATTTATCTTTAAGGAGTCGTACATGATTAATGTGAACACAGTTGAATGACTGATAATATTCAATGGTAGGTAATTAAAGACGCTAACATTTTTTATAATGGAGGAATTTTCATACGCTTGCACGCCCGGACTAGATGTTCGAACGTATTTTAATGTTGGGACAAATTACTTATAGTAACGTATAAGTAATCAAGTGAGCTGTGACTTATTATTATGATGACTTATATTATTATTGTAATGTGTAAGCTATATGAGAAATAACGGTATGAAAAAAATTTAAATTCAAGAGTCAATACTCGATAGAAGATGCATTGTCGTAGGGATGGTATGTAAGCGTAACTTGTACTAGAAAAAATTCCAACGGTACTATTGAGCACTGTTCAAGTGATTTCTGAATTTATGGATATTACTGGGAAAAGTCTTGCAAATGGAGAAGAAAGTATTACGAGTGATTAATGGTGTTTTGTATGGATAGCGATGACGAATTTTTAGATATTAAATGAATGTATTTAATATATTGTTAAATTTGATAAAGTACTTACCTCAGCATTGTGCTCTACCAAATATAAGAAGACCACATCCTCTCGAATAAGGCGAACTGCAGAGTGTAGTGGGTATTCGCTTTTAGTTTTTAGTAACTGATATAAAAGAGTGCCCGGCATTTCTTTAAAATCCTCTCCAGTTAAGTCTTCCTGCAAAGAGAATTAAAATATTAAGACTTGGAAAAAATTTGAATTGTTCATTTACTTTAATGATAACTTACCCAATGTGCTGATATAAGAGAGCTACAGTGATCTCGCAAATTCGTTGTACCCAGTTCTTCGGCTGCTGTGTAGAAACGGACGCAATCTTGCAAGCTCGTTATACCAATAAGATACTTTTCACATTGTTCAACTAAATCTAATAACTGAAAGCCAGTAGCTGCCCTCATTAACTCGAGAGATAGATTCTCTTGCTTGACTGTACTTGTATATATCCATTTCAGTAACGCAAATCCAACTACGCAATCCAGATGGCTCCAATCTGAAATTATATTAAGTAAGTGATACAAATATAATTTAATTAACATAGAGAAATTAAAAAAAAATTAACATACCAAGCATTGTTACGTTAGATATGGCAGAGTCATTCCAAATATCACTACGAGCAGCAAGTATAAATTTATGTGCCGGTATTTCTTGATTGGATAGTTTAATAATAATATCACTGAAAGAAATAATTCATTTACAAATTTGATTTAAACTAACAATTCCTAAATTGCAAGTACATAAGCATACCTATAGCGTTGTTGTCCATGCAATGATGCTATGGTAGCCAATAACCTTCCAATAAATCCAGATTCCTTAGAAGCTGCTGTTGCAATAGCATATTTTTGTTGAAGTTCTGCGTTTGCAGCATATAACTTCACATACTGCTCTCTAAGCAAAGACAAATGTTGTCCTTTCTGGGATTCCACTGCATCCCCTGTAAGTTTAATACTCTGTAATACATTCAGTATTTATACTTTTACATATAATGTTTATTGGAATAACAAAAAACTTACCCATGATTGCAAAAACGAAACTCTTTGTCGGCGTACGTCAACAAATGTACTGAAATACAGAAAAAAAATATTGCATGACAGGTTTTTTTTGACAGTACACCAACTACAGTATTTTCCTTTAACTTATATTCCCAGAAAAAATTCGTTGAAAACTGGATGGTACATAGAGTTGATGTCTCAAATACAATCTGTACTGTCAGTTTATATAATAAAATATTTAATATTTAATTAACAATAAATACGCCCCTACAATTAAACATATCTTCACCTGGCACTTGTTCCACTGATAAAATCGTTGGCACACATAAATAACGAAATTCCCTAAATACCATAAATTGTTTCATTTGCTTGGTCGGCATAACAGTTACTATGTTACCGATGAAAATTTGTATCGATTGTGCCCGTAAAGATAGTGTTATAAGCGTTAAGTATCTAATTAACAATGCGAAAGCTTGCTTTAGTTAAACAATTCAATAAATTACAATTTTTTATGGACAAAGTATATTAAAGTCCACAGCTGCTAATTTACGTTATTAATTAAAACACACCATTTTTTATAATTTCCTATATACTTCATTATATCTATACATTTTAAGGCTCCACATAGTTAGCCCCTCATCTATAACGGATTTGAATGATTTTTTTTTTAATCGTTTGCAAGTGTTTGATATTGAATCCACGACGTTTGATAGTCCACGATTTATTTATAATATTACAATTAATTTTCTAGGGAATTCCATGAACAGCACCTAGCGCGCATGCGTGAGGACTTCCATATGTCAGATAAATTGTGCACATTGATTTGACTCATTAAAATCCCTGACAGAATTTATCGTCCTTTTTTCTTACGGAAGACTATGATGGCTGCACATCTTGAATTACTTACGAATAAATAAATCATGTAGATGAGGAAGCATCCACAGTAGCTGCTGAGTGCTGACCTATACATGTTGTCCAACGTTAAAGGTCATTCAATTGTTTGCCAGTATTACGTGAAACCGTTATGTTCAATATTCTTTACCTTGGATTTTAACATTTTATCAAAGAATTTATACCAATCTTTAAAGATCCTTTTTTTTCTATAGTAGTACTCTTCCTTCTGCTTTCTAGGTGACTTTACACATTATCTCTGGATACCGATATCTCTTCTGGCGAAGAGCAGAATTCAAGGTGCTTAGGAAGAAATCTAATATAACGCAACATAAGAGTTTGCAGAAGATGTTTGTCTTTGTTATAAAAATTACTTTATTAATAAATACTATAAATATACAGCGTGATTCAAAACAGAAACTGAGGGATTCAAAACCGAGTATACTTCGAAGTACTAGAATAAACTAAATATGTATGTATTTACAATTGTGATGGAGGTAACAGTATTCATGTAGAGACAAAGGCAACGTTCCATTCACGTTAAGCGTCTAAAACAGAGTCTAATCATTTTTCGAGAAGATCGTACATACATATTTATCTGTTGCTTGAGCATCCATTTCTGTAAGAAAATATAAATGATGTATGATACTGTACGCTATGTGCATCAAGTTCAATAGTTTGATAAGAAAAATTACCTTTTGAATAAGAAAACCGAAAACAGATTGCACAGTATTTTTTGTTTGTAAATAATAACTGCTTCAAACTCTACCTCAATATTATCAGCATTCAAAAGAGATTCAAACTTTGTGCTGACACAATCCTCTAAATAATATAATAACATAATCCTATAAATAAATCGTGAACTATCAAACGTCGTGGATGCAATATTAATCACCTATAAATGACCTATAAACGATTGCAAAGAAAATCATTAAGATCCGTTATAGATGAGGAGCTAACTATGTGGAACCACATTTTAAGTACCAAATACGTATAAGAGAGATTGATACAGTCGATAAAAGAACATGCACGCATTTAGTGGAAATTTTTCGACGGAACGACGTTGGCATTATTGAGCACGCGTGAGGCCGGGGCACCGGGCAGTTGTACGAAAATGGCGGCCTTACGGCCAGTGTTTTGAAAAGTATCTGTTCGTATTTTGGGCGCTAATAATTCGCCAATATGGACATCTCGAGTATGCTCGAGGTTGAAGTGAAGGAGGTGAAGGAGGCAGAAAGTAAAGAAAACGGTGAGCATCACTTAATTGTGATTGCCTCTATATCAACTCATTCTCTGATCTAACCTACATAATTCTATAGTGACACCCGGAGCAGTCGTTCCTTCGAGTGCCTGCATCCCGCCCACCATTTCTCAGGAGGAGAGCGATTTTTACAAATTACTGTTTGGCAATGGTACGCGCATTTCTGCAGAGAATTTGCGGATTTTATATTAGTTCTCTCATATCAGCTATAAATGAGAGCATCTTGTACTCGTTTTCTCTCTTGATTCATTTGTTCTCTTCAAGACCACTGTCCTCAAATTTATTTTTTTGCTATTTTTTAGATATAGCTTCAGTGCGATTTCGCAGGCTTCATTGTACTGCCTGCGACATTCATATTGGTTCAGCACCAGCTAGGGCTTGTGACATGTTTGAACATCCGGTATTACGTACTTTACTCTGTGCAAAATGTCGTCAGTTTTACGGTGATGGAACTTTTGAGCAAGGTATGTAATATTTTGTATATCTTGAAGAGAAATTTCTAATTTTGTACCTTTATGTTATAGGAGAGGATGCAACAGATATGTTTTGTAGATGGTGTGCAAATGGTGGAAACCTTTATTGCTGCTCGTACTGCAGCAATACATTCTGTTATAAGTGTATAAAGCGTAACTTCAATTCCTCAGTAAGAAGGAATATCGAAGCAGATGAAAAGTGGAAATGTTTTGTGTGTGATCCCCTGGATCTTTATACATCAAGAGCAGTGTGTTGGGCTCTATTACAGCACGTGCAAACGGTTACGCGAATATTACAAAACGACAAAAGAATGCCATTCTGGGAAGTACAAGAGAAGATGCATTTGGACGAGAGTCTTTGTTGTCCACGTAAACGTAAACGTAAACGTCGAAAAACCGGTTCGAATTCTGAGGATGATGACGAAATTTTTACACCTGACGTTAGTACCGCAGCCGGAGCCTTCGTGAAACGAAAACCTGGCATCAGTACCATTCCTCCAAGGATTAGAGTGATAAATGGCGCTGCGAATCGTACTCAAGTTCATCGACCAATCATGATAAAATCTAACCTCACTCAAGGCACTTCCCGTACGGCCTATGTTCCCGAAGTGGAACGTACAAGCGAGGTTGCCAGCCCGTGCAACACTACAGCATCCACAGCTGGTTCCCGAGTGCAATCTCAAGTTGATACCGGTACTAGTACTGGTACACTAGACTCCATCGTGGTTCCGCCCATGGTGCCTTACAGAAGTACCATGACCATAAACGCAGTACCTACTGCAAATTTACTCCAATCGGTACCGAAAGTACCGATCTTTAATTCACCGTTTGAAATGCCAGCGCTCTCAAGTACTAGTGACCAGTCGTCTGTAGGTTTTCATTCCCCCATGCCTACGATGTCGGCCTCTACTTTGACTTCAGTTTCTTCGCCATCGTCGCAGCGTCGATCGCAACCTCAACAGTCTAATCAGCAGGGTCAGGTATATTCATCACGTTTCGTAAGACCGCCACGTTTTCCGCAACCGCCACGTCACTCACAACCACATTTTTCGTATCACTCACAAAGACATCCGCATCCTATGCAACGTCCGTCACTACCACCAAGACTGGTACCCACATCGTCACGAGGAAGGTTGACTTACCGTGGTGGTAAAATGCCTATGGTTTCAATACCCAATCGCAGTGATGGAAATCAAAAACGTGCACGCTTCCTTTTACCAAAACCGCAAACTCTCCCAAATGTTACAGATACCTGTACGAATGTTATAGAAATCGACAGCGATTCAGATGATGTGGATAATAAACTCAAAAGTAGTTCAATGTTTGGACGAAATTATTCCAAGCGTCGGAATGGTCCTCATGATTTTGATAATGATAGAACAGAGAATCGGCCTGAAAATTCTATACGACTACATGGTCGTCAAATCAATACAATTTTCTATAACTTAAAGGCCAGATTGCACAAGTTACTCAGTGAGGAAAACACGGAAAAAACTATACACACAACGACAAGACGCTTTCACAAAGCTATTCGCAAAACTATATCGAGATTGGTGGAGGTGAACTGTGACGTAATTCGTGAATACAATGCATACTGTAAGTCTACGGCTAACGAAGAGAACCAGGACAAAGGGAATATGAATATTGTCAAATCGAAGAAGGTACAACTTCCATTGGACATGAAATGCGTCAGGGATTCTGCATCGGAGTCAGAAGATTCTAGTGATAGCGATGACACACAGCAGGGCTTTGAAAATTTGAATAAACTTATCGACAATCCTACAACAATCGCTTTTGATTCGACTGAAAAGGTGGATCAGTCAACAAGTTGCAGTCCTGTTTCGACTGCCGATAAATCGATACAAGTGTACGATGTAATTGCTCGAGATTATGAAAAGTGCATAGGACATTCGGTACTGAAAAAAACCAAAAACTCTGATAATAATGAGGAAAACGAAGTTGCAGATAACAGAATTGAATCAACTGCCACAACTAGTGGTGACAATTCCGACAAGTATGCTGAAGAATATATTTCCTTCCTTCAGCACATCGAAGATCATGGAATTCAAACAGAGGATACAAAAGGTCTATTGAGTCCTCATGAGATTCCGTTACAGGATATGATAAAGAGTTTCCCGACAGATTCCTCGACATCCTTTGAACATGTAAACGTCAGCTCCGAGACAGCGATCGATAGTCTCGGGTCTACCTGCAGATTGAGAAGATCGACAAGATCGCTAGTAGAGAAATCGTATAAGGCCCGTGCCGATTCTCGAAATAGAACGAATAAAAAACGAAAGGGTAACCAAGAGCGACCCAGGATAAAAGAAGAAGAGTCTGATAAAAAAGACAGTCAGGTCAAGACGGAAGTCCTTGATAAAGAAGACATGGAACTCGCGTTAAGAATGCAGTCCAGGAAAGTGAAGACATGCGACGTGAGTGAGAAGCCCGCTGGAAGTGAAGACGAGTGCACGATCATTGAATGATTGTAGAGAAAAGTCATGGAAAATTTGTAGAATAAATCGTCATACGATTATATTGAAGAAATCAAAGGAATGCGTGGGACAAGGAGTAACAGAGAATAAATGGCGAATAAGAAAAAGAAAAGATTATGCCAGTGACGTCGATTATTCGTTAACGCGGCACAGACGCTTTATAGTATAACGATTTGACTGCGTTCAATGTCATGATAATTTTCACTTTTTTACGGCGTCCCAGCGCGTCGGTGTCTCACTAGTTAAAAAGAGAGTATCGATTACCACGAGTGTCTCTTGCGACTTGGGAGCCATTGTTTATGTAACACCACGAATTGTTATGAATTATGTTTAATTGGTCGAACTATGTCGCATCCTTTTTGTTATTCTCATGTATGTACATTGTCTACCTTATTGCTATTGATGGTGCGGTCTTTTTTTTTTGGGTACCCACTATACTATAATAAATAGCAAAATGATACAGGCATCAAAAGAATTGTAATGAATTTGCAAATGGCGTTCATGCAATAAATGGAGTTATATAATTGCAAAATCCACTCTGCGTGTTACAGTATAAATATTGGATTGGCAATTGAACCTTTAGTTACTTGATTACAGTACAATTCGGAAAACGTTGTTTTTCTCAAAGTTTTTGTTATTCTTTACAAATACTTATTCATAGTTCTGTGTTGTCTCGTTCATTCCACTTAATTTGTTTATTTGAATCGTCTTCTTTTTGTACTACATTTACTCGGACAGCCAATTAACTTGATGCAGTTAATGAAGCAGTGAACAAGAAGTGTTAATAACAAATTTTAGTATACATGAGGTTATTTAGTGTATACAAGTATTTATCGAATCCGTAAAAAAAAGGAGTACGATGAAAGTTCACATTTATTTTTCCATTTATATTGACTTTCTTTTTCCTACCCGGCTATTAGATTTCAGGATTAAAGGGAAACAATAGTATCGAGTGACGATGAGTTTACGAAATTTTTATTTTTTTCTTTGACTTATTTATCGCTACACCGACAGTAATACGCAAAGGGACGTAAATGGCTATTTGATCGCTTATATTATAATTATATATCTGGCAGGACTTACGATGTACATACTTTAAAAATCATGTAAATTATACGAATAATCATTATGAAGATCCCATTGGCGTGACTCATTATAATTCCTCTCGACTCTCCCGTACGAAATGTGGTTGAAATGGATTCATAAAAATGGTGATATACCGTTGAATTACACTGGAGAACACATTCCTGCAATGTAATTTACTGCGAAAAGGAGCATTAAAAAAGTCATAATCGTTCTTGAAAGCTTTCTTCATATTTCAGAATATTTGTGAAAATATCGAGAAAGTTTTATCGAGACTCTTTGCTTTTAATTTGTACTGACATTTTTTTGCAGAGGCTGCCTTAAACAATGGATATTTTAAAGTCTAAAATTGTATCTTTATTTACCATTTTACGTCTACCTATGCAGTACATGACGTTTACAGACAGATCAGTTTAGTTATTTCTGTGCGAAATCTTACTAGTCAATACCGTTATCGTCATCATCGTCGGTGTATGCTCTAGAGAGTAATTGGTACAAATAGTAAAAAAAAAAGGAGTCAAGGCTTATCACGATTTGAATAAAACGTTAACAAACGCATAATTTATCGCGTAATGTTAGAAATGCAATTCGATGCGAACAAAACTTTCTTTCTGGACTGGTTATACGTATATTAACTTGTAATTTGCGCAACCAGTATAAATAAATAAAGAAAAACGTCTAGTGACGTATCAAGCACATATCGCATACGTGCGATATCATATGTGACACGCTCATAAGAATAAAATAAACGTTCGCAACAGCCTATTTATACATAAGCTTAAGAATATACTGAACAGGTGAATGAGAACGTCGAATAAGGCCACATGAAATGACTATTATACATCATTCGTCAAGCTCAAATTGGTCGTAGAACGACGTCTCGACGGTAGGCGTCGTTAGCCGACTGAGAATTTACGACTTAAGATAAACAGTGAACGATTAATGGCGAATCGTTATTACTTAATGAAGCGACTTCAAGTCACAGCACCTTAGGAAACTTGGAAACGCAAAGAGATTCTTCCTTGAAATTTAGTATCTGAACTGTCCCTTTTTTCCTCGTCCATTGTGATAGACCCTTAATGGCGTGTAGTTACCATTGCCATTCATTGCTGAAACATATTTAAAAAAAAGGCGATCTTAGTAAATCGATATAATTTAGGGAACGGATAAGATAGGACTTACACTGCTCGTATTCTTTAATGGCAGCTTGGTAATTAAAAGGGATATTAGGATATGTATGTGAATTTCAAATTCAAAATGCGTATATGATTAAATTGAAGCAAAGCACTAACCCTGAACTATAGTTGGCGGCTGTCGTGGTCCATGAGTTGTCTGTGCGTGACAGCGAGGTTTTAATAACCCATGATATAAAATGAAGTAAACCACTGCCACTATGGCAGCTGCCACTGCCATACAGCGATAGACAAATCTTAGGTCATTTACTTCGGATCGGTTGAAGTTGCTGCCATTGTTAACGTATGCTCCGATGACAGCACCGATGCAACGACCTAGTAAACATTATTATATTTGATTGATCCCATCGATTTATATAATAGTTTGATGACAGAGAATCATATAAAAATTGTACCTATGCAAAAATGTGCTATGACCGGCAACGCCTGCGCAGTTACTGTCAGATGTCGTGGCACCAGGTGTCGCATATATAAAATGGCCGTTACCCACATAATAGCGAGGGTAAAGAGTTCAACAGCCTCGGATATTATCGACCACCAGATATCCGAGACGAGGCTCAATCCTGTGAATCTGAGGATGTAAATTGTGAACGCTGTGATTAGGAGATTACTGTGTCCACAGTAATCCACTAGGTTCTCTGACTTCCAGAGGAAGAATACCGCCGGTAATGCTCCTATTGTCATTGCTATTGCTATGGCCAGATCGTCTCCTTTAAGGCTGGCTAGATGACTGTCAGAAAAAAAAGAAGATTCTTCAGAATTGATTATCACGTGTCAAAATGACGTTTAGCTTCTTTATATCTCACAGAGGAAGATAGCTGTCCATGGAACTCCAAAATATTCCCATTACCAGTAGTACCAGTAAGAGTGCTACAGTTTCACTGCCATATCGTTTGACAGCACTCATTGGTAGCGCTAGCATGCCACTTCTGGTATGCCACCACCATTCAGGTGGACTCAGGGGCATTCCGTTCGCCGTGATGGCGATCAGGGCGGCGAGAAGCATTAAAACGGCAAATAAAGCAATTGGCAAGAAGTAGGCAGGACTTGGTGCCATCAGGGTTGATAAATATCCAGCTAGTGGAGCAAAAGCAGCGAATCCTAAAGAGCCAAATGCTAGTTGTCTACCGACGTCGCCACGTCCACAGGATGTTTCTCTAGTGGCAATCACGATGGCTCCATCGAGTAGAGCCACAGCAGCAGTGGGGAATATGTCAGCGATGGAGCGAACCACTATGTAAATCCAAAACGTCATATTCGGATCTCCAATGATCTTGTTACATTGATTTTCAGCAACGATGCTACCTAAAATTTTTTAAAACTATTGTGACTCGCTCTTGAGGATGGTATTAATTTTGAGACAGTATCTATAATTTCTTACTAACCCGCCAATGAGTAAGTGTCACTAGGATCGCATTTGATGGAACAGGTCTTATTCAAAAGTTCCATCCTTGCCTGAACATTTTTTGGGATCCTGCATTCAAAGAAGTCGGATACTGGATAGCTACACCATTTGTCTTGGACAGGATCATCGGACTCTATGGGCTGTTTCAAGGTCACGTTCACAGTAAAGCTTTGGGAGTAACGCGCAGAGACGTGACACATAATCCCACCAGTTTCCAAATCATTGAAGCATACATGTGGCGGTATTCCGTCCTTGATTACGAGGTCGGCGTAGTCTTGGTTCTGAGTTGATCTTTTGTTCTTTACCTTCTTGTCCTTCAGTAAGGATATGCCGATATCACGGTTAGGACACTTACTAGATACTTGATTAAAATCCGCAGGGTACCGATAAGAATAGTTCTCACCTGGGAGTCTGCCTCCAGCTGATCAACGATGTCGGCATCCTCTTGATAGGTGTAAGTAACGTCTTCTACTTCCACAGGTATAACCACTGTCTCATCTCCACTGCTCTCGATGCCGTCAATTCTCTCCGACGCCGTATCCCACTTTAAGAAATCAGTGGTCCTTGTTGCATATTCAGTACAGACGTAGGAACAGTTTTTAAGGATAAGGGGACTGGCGCGCTCCTGCCAAGGAAGGCAGGTCAACGAATCCTGACATCTCTCTTGATAGAAGGTTGCACCGCTGTTGTCGCATATGAAGCTGACAGACGGTTTGCTGCCATCCTGAAGATTCACTCTGATTACCAGAGGCACCAGAAGTAGACAGGAGTACAGAATAGCTGACAGTAGACAGGTTATCGCTATCATAACTCGTAGGTAACGTCCCGTCGAGGCTCTACTGTTGGTGCCTTGACGTCCTGCCAATTTATCTGCCAATGGCGCCATTATTAATGGTCCCAAAATGGCCACGACTGGTGAGACTATCGATACTATGCGCAATTCTTCCAGTGTCAAACCAACTGCTCTCATATGCAGTGGTAAAAAGGGGAAAAGGCAGCCCATTCCTGAAGAAGGTCAGTGAGTAATGATCCGATCTATTTGAAAATTGAACTTGATATCTGTTTAACTTACCTCCAAAGAAAACAAAAAGTAGAAATTTTAAGGATAGCAAATTTGGATTTATTAGTTTGCCGCGCACTACGTTCTTGGGCGCTCTTGCAGGCGCCATTGTAGATGCTGTGGTAGTTGCTGTCATTTTTATGGTTCCTATAAAATCTCAGGACATCCATTCAATTCGGACAATAACTCCCACTCATTGTACTCTTAATTTCATTTTTCCAGCAGTTCAAGGAAAAGTCTGAAACAAAATATGAATTTATAAATCATCATAACTACGTTATCAGTAAAAATTTGAGCTCATAGACGTCATCAACAAGGAGGTAAAAATTATCAAGTTAGACGATCAAGTGTCACGTGTGTGTTTAAAGCTGCGCCATGTCCCGGAAGTCACTTCGACAGATAATCCTGTAAGATACGGATGCGAAGGTAGAAGCCTATTGTTTCAAACGGAAGTGAAGGCAACGTATCAACAAGCTCAAATGGAAATACAACTGAAATTCGCTCCTGGAAAAGATAGCTAATAATAGGCTATAATCATTAAACAAAACCTATATAATGTCGCCTCAAGATTTACAGAAAGAAATCATTTGGTCTTCTCAAAATATTTTTAACTGCTTATCACTTGTCAACTATTAGAGCGCAGACAGAGATGTACGCACGATGTGCAATAAATGGAACCAGTGTGAATTCACGCTCGAGGGCGTCAGTCGCCTCGTGCCAGTGAGCACGAGCGTGACCAGTACTAGGTGAACGCATTATTCACTGTCCTTCTCGAGATAGTAGTGTCTCCTTTTCTCTCTCTTTGGTTTAATCAATTTCTCTATCCGATTAACATACGCCACGCAATCCATTCCACTTTTATATCGCACGTATCGTCGTGTTGATTGCGATGGATGCCAAGGCAAACTCCAAGAACTCCGTGCTACTATGCAAGATTAGTTCATCCCGTGGACGTTGGATCAGTTTAGTTAGTCTCCATTCTTACTTCCACTTTGGGCTTCATTACGTCGCTGACGTGATTCCCAGCGGCGGATCGGTGACGCAATCCAACATACTTGCCGGTCTAGCTCACCAATTTGATTCCTCATTTAGACTGCATGGCAAAATTCTATATTCCCAGCCTTCTTTGGGAATCACCTAGTGACTAGTTTGGTACCTGAAGTAGAACTATACCCGGGTAGCACTGTCAATAATGACTATGACGTATGCTACTATAACATACCATGCTACTGGTGGGTCAGATCTTAAACGTCTCCATAGCTCAATTGGTTGTTACTCAGCGGACGTTCACTAATCTGTTTAATCATCTGCAGGATCATCCATGTTACTTAACAATTTAGGTCTTAACGACCACGATGAAATGCTCCGTTGAAGCCAGTGCTGATTCTCCAGGAGCTTATTCGAGGTCGTGCCTCCGTTGCTGTTCGACTCTGGACTAACTAGGTTAACGACGGTCAGGTCACCTGGAAGCCTTCAATGCATTCTCAGTTACATCGCACCCTACTGCCTACGTTTGCTCTGGGTCGATCCTGGATTTCGTAGGTAAAAAATATACATCCTATTCGAAGACTGGGTCGCGTGTCATTTCCAGTGCAGAAAGCTAAAATCAAAGCTATTAATGTGCCATGTATTTACGTGAACCTGAGTGTACGCCGCTGGGTTACGTCACCGAGAACAGGTTCAGCGATAGCGTCATCTGTTTTTTTGAAATTGTCCATTTTGAAGGCTTTCAGGATTCAACGAAAATATATATAACCATGTGTGTACTAAAACACACTGCAGTAGATTTCCGTATAAACGCGCGAGTAAATTGTGCTGTACGAATTTAATTCTTAAATCAAGTAATTCCTGTGTTTTATTATTTGGCGCGTTCTACGAAGAATCGCGTTACATGAAAACAGTAGTCGCAATATCTTCGGCGCCTTATACGAAATCGCGTTGTGAGAATTCGCGCTGTACGGGAGTCTACTGTATTAAATTAGTAGAATAAGTTGAAGGTAGTAGATAGTATTTTTTTTTCACCACGCCTATACCGCGATTAAACATTTTCACTGAAGGCGGGAGCGTCGCGACGGTTTACACGCGAGTCCTAATTATTCGACCCATTTCCTTCCTACTTTTCTTGATGCGTGTTCGACCTACATACGGACGCACGCACTTACTCACGAAACTATGTATTGTTAACACATTACGAATTAGTTCTATTATATCCCAAAGGTGGACATTGCGCCGAATTCTATTCACTTATTAGCCAACATAATTTTACATTTCCTGCAGACAACAATGTCTGACTGCATCAACTACTTTCACGAAAACTATAGGCAATGTTGTCTGCGTCAAAAAATATAGTGTATGAGAACCTGGTGATTTTAATTCAACCGTGGTTCCTATGGCGCCCGTATACACCGAGTTAGATTGACGATATTTTTACATTTATCGTATTTCAACCTCAAATATGATGGTAGACATAAATTTTTGTATCGAAAAAAAAAACACTTTCTTTATCACAGATTAGTGTAATGGGCAAGTGATACCAAAGAACGATTTTAATACTGCAAATAAAACAAGCGTTGAGACATTAAGTTTTTTGTAAAATCGAAATATATATTTACTTCTTTCGTTTTCATGAGAACGAACGAGATATGATACATTTATTCCATGCCCGCATCAATTTGATCGTTAGCGATGTCGCTTGGTGTAATTTTCATCCCGTTCGCTCATTCATTCACGACTTTGCCATCCCTACCACTAGCTGATCTCATTCGTGTCGTCGTATTAAGAGGCGAGTTGATTCAATCTCGACGTGGAGATATTTGGAGAGCAGCGAACAAAACGTACCAACTGCGTACACGAGACAGCTGCAAAGATTCGCCATCGAGTAACCGGTTTACACGTATGTATATTCAATCAGAATTCTTGTTTCTTCCTGGGGCCGTCACTTCCTCGTGTACGACAACTCCGTGTTTACGTTCCTTGTACTCGCTAACGGGATCGTTACCGGCCGATATAAAAACGTGCCCAGATAGTATCGTACTGTACTCAGGCGCAGGGCATACTGAGAGTCATGGCCGCCCGAAGAGAAAGGGCCAGGAAGAATATGAAAAGGCATAAATAAAAAGGACAAAAAGAGTGTTAAAAAATGTAACGTATTGCATCATCGCATAGAATACGCACCGACGTCGTCTTTGTTAGGTTATTACGTTCTCTCCCGCATCCTTTTCATCGTTTTTAATTCCACTTATAAGAGTCGATACGAATTTGGGACGTCACTGTTTCGGTATCTAGTTGGAACCGACTGGTTCTCTGTGTTGGATCGATTGGCAATGTTGCAAAGGTCACGGGGTATCAGAGGGTACAAGGAAAGTTACTAATGATTCAGGATCCTGTATGCTTACTATCTCGAATCGATGAACGTCGCGACGCTTTGTTTCATCCACGTATTAATACCCAACTAGGTGACTGTAGCAATACTTTTTAGTGGTGTCAGGAGGTTGTTGATCTCGCATTGCGTTCCCTTCTATGCCGAGGATCGCAATCCGTTATCGAGAGCCACGTCGGGGATTCCTATGCATATACATATACCTATATGTATATGTACTTATGCTTGCGGAAACACAATAAGAAAAATGTCAGGCATTTTTATTGAATTCGGGCAATTTCAAATGTCAGTTTCCTTATTTTAAGGATATCTGCCAGTCTTCGAGCTACATTGGTATTGCACGACACATCGATTTATCCTTAAATAAAATGTTTCAGAAAAATATACCCTTACTCACAGTGCCTATTCAATCTTGTAATGAATGTAATCCAGTAACCGATCATTGACAGGTAAGAATCCGAGTAATCCAATGTACAAGAGAACTCACGATGTGTCCACTTAGAAATACAACGAAAGTAAAGGTAACCGATCCACGAATTGTATTAAAGTGCAATGCTATGAGCCGAACGTAGCGGAGCGAGTCAAAGCAGCTCTGAGAGTCTCTGAGCGACTGTTGCGCGTTCACAATGCTCAGGATCGTGGAGTCAGTTGAAACCGCCGAGACACGCCGCTCTGCACAACCGTCGGCGCTTCTCACCGTGTGTCTCACCATCAATGTATCTCCTTCGGTAAGTAGCTATACCTATATACAATAGACTGTATATTATATACTACAACGTACTACAGGCTCTATGCGTTCTATACGATATGGCTTACGGGTTACGTTAGGTTATAAGGCGTTAACGTGCTGACTAGCAACACAGTGCAGTGGGTATAGAAACTAGATAATGTGCTTCAGGCTATAGCAAACGACTTTTCTATGGTTTACCAAGAAGGCACGTATTGCGTGTGTGTGTATTGTATGAAACGGACCGATGTTTCCTGTCTGGGTTTATTAGTTTTCGTCGGTTTGCTTATAGACGCCATTTGTTCGCTGTACGGATATAGTTTCGTTTCTGGACGTTATTAGTTTGGTCAGGAAGTTGTGTCTAGGTATAGGTTTATCAATTGGTATGCGGTGGGTCGTTTGGGATCGATCGCTGACTGGAGATGCGTCTCAAGAGAAGAAACTTTAGGGTTGCCAGTAGGAAGGGTTGTGACTGGTGGGTATAGTTTGAAGAGTGCATATATATGTATATAGATTTAGTACATATACAAGAGCGCTGTATTATAGGAATAAGATTTATTATTATTGCATATCAGAGAATCTAGTATTTGATGGTCAATGTATTGATAAAAATTATTGAATTCATTACTTTTCAGTGATTGTGATTAGAATTTGTGGATTGACCGTGTAAGAAATTGTCTTTGTTTTTCCACTTGTCTCTCAGGTTCAAAGCTATGTCAATACTGTCACCTGTCAAAGTAAAATCGAACTTGATAAAAGTTAGTAGGAAAAAGATTTGCTTTGCTTGAGTGATTAAAGGCTCATTACCTTGGGGTTGATCTGGATAGATTTTCCTTGAAAATGTAAATGGCTGCTCCACTGTATCGAATATTTTTTCATTAACTTCCGTGGCGTTGAACCTCTTGCCACTTGACAGCGAGTCCTCTAAAGCTTTTAGAAATACGGCCCATCGTGGCTTGAAATAATCTGCCATCACTCCTGACCATTGTTTATTCGCATAATCACGTATTTCGCCATTAGGACCCCATAGGGTTATTTGATTTCTTGCATTGTACTCGTATAATTTCTCTTCTGCTTTGTTAGTCGCGACAGACTTGGCGTCGCGAAGCCAGACGCCCAGTAGGAAGTCCTTGCTTGACGCTAGAATCTTCTCCAGATCGTCAAACAGTTCCAGCATCAAGGATGCCTGGTTTCTATATTTGGTAAGGTTATGGTATTACTTAATTGACAAGAAAAATATAATTTTCGTCTATTCTTTTAGAAGATACCTGAGTGCCGTAATGTTTTTCTGATTGAAGGAGTTCACCACGTTTGTGTAGATGATGTCGGCAGTTAGTTGAAGAACTTGCCGCGTAAGGTCCACAACATCATGGCGGTACAGGGTACTATTTTGTCGGCCATATCTACCCTCGAGGAATACTTGCCAGGCGGAGAGTATCTGATCCCGGTCGTACCATGACTGAACAAGTATGACAGCTGTCAAACTTTACTGATTCCAAATGGCTTTGTATATGGAATATATCTCTTAAACACCTACCCAAGGTATTATTTTTAAACTGGGTTGTCTCGTGATGACGTAATGACCTCTTATTCTTTGAAGTCCTGAGAAATTATAAATTGACCTGCCCAAAGTTTTCCAAGCGTTAACGGTGTACTCGTTCCAGGCTCCGTATCTTCTCGTGGAATAATCTTCAAACCTGGACACAGCATTGTAACGTTGGCAGGAGCAACGTTTAACATCTTATATACTACGTTTCACTTACCAGGTGTCAAGGTTAACTGAATTACGTCGATATGCCATTTCATTCATTAATTCATACATAACGTAATTCTGATTGATACCCTCAGGAGTAATGCCTGTGCCGATCATACTGCCATTTTGAAGTTGTCTACCCTCGAATACCCGCTGCATTACCGTGAGAATGATTAATTTCTTTATACAAACTGATAAGAATTTGATTTACCTCATTTATGATCGCTGCTGAACCAAACATTCCCAGGGTTCCGCCAAAATTGTGAAGCATGCACCATATAAACGGTTGACCATAATATGACTTCAATCTTGTGTATTGTGGAAATTGTTCTGACTGTAGATCCAGGATAATCATTTTGCCCTTAAAGATGAATTTGCATACAATGGATGTCAATCAGAATGAATTGGATAGTTTCTAAATTATTTTGACATGATCCTTACTATTGGTACTGCAGTTATAAATGCTTCTACTCTGGACTCTGTCCAGAAGATGATGTCATGAACAAATAACCAGCCTTGCATGAGCCTGAAAGTCAGCACAGGTCAAGGAGTTAAGTTTATCGAATGGAAACTATTGATATAAAAAGTTTAGACGGTATATGGATATAATATATCGCAAACCATATAGCACCAGGATCCACAGTCGTCATAGTAGTGTAAATGGAGCGACTAATATTTCTCAAGGACGCCAAACTAGTGCTAGGTGGCTCGTTTTCATTGAACGTATCGCAGTTGTACACGTGATCAGTTCCAAATTCATTTATATACTAAAAATACAAATAACAAAATTGACGTATTTTGAAAATTATCTTCGAATCAATAAAAAATCATATAACGATTTTGACCTCTTTTAAAAAGTCAGAGCCAAGCTTCTTGAAGAGGGGATCTAGGGGATCCAGTAAGTAAGGGCTGAAAAAATTAATAGTAATAATGAATAATGTAGGTCATTTTATTCTATATTAAATATTTCATTAGATATAACCACACTCCTACCAGCAATATTGATCATTAAAATGATTCCAACACTGTGTCTCAGTGACATTTGCAGTAGGAAAGAGTCTTGTTAATGCTCGTGGTACATGACCAGCAAATGCAGGCAATACAGGAATAATTCCTAGCTCTCTCATTCGTCCCAAAATCTTATGTTGAAGTGTCACAGTGTGTTTGTGCCACGATGATGACAGTGGACCACCCCAACCACGAATATTACCCATCCTAGCCCTGAAAATGGTAAGAACAAAGTTATTAGAGAATTCCAAAAAAATGATTAAATTAAAAAAATAATCACTACTCACCAAGGCAGAAAGGCAACACCACCAAAATGTTCATCAATTTCCTTCTGTGTCATATTTAGATCTAGATAAATTTTTTGCCAAATCGCTTCCTGTCCATGAAATGCCAGTGCCAAGTTGATGCCGTTCAAGGCCATCCAATCTATATGCTTCTCCCATTGCTCCCATTTCCACCACACGGTACTGTACCCAGCCTCTACCACATTTTGATAATATCTAAACCTATAAAACAATGACGTTCATTCCAGTGGCTGTTCATTACCTTCTTCTGGTTTTGATTATACAGTCATTATCCACCTGTCGTTCGACGTAACTGTCAGCTCCACTTCCGGTAGCTTATTAGGAAGTTCCAATTGTATTCCTTCCCAGGCGACATGGACGTTGCAATAATGCTTCAAATAATAATGAAGACCCCATACAGCAGCCACACCACTTGTCGCTAGAATCTCAACATTATCTTCGACACTCTTCGATATCTAAGAAAATTCCAAAAAAGTGTAAATACCAAAATCTCATTCGATAACTTCATTCATATGATTACCTTAAACCGATCTCGTCCTGAGATACCGAAATCAGGATCAATAGAAATAGAAAATAGCGAAGCTCCGATCGTTCCTAAAAGTCTTTCAGCGACTTCACGAGCAGCTTTAGCTTGGACTTTCGGTGAAGTTTGTGGCCTCACGTGCCCCAGTGTATGCTGGAAGTCTACAAACACTTTATCAACATATATTACAATGTTTTATTGGTTACTTACGGTCGGATGAAGCTTCTGTGATATCGATGAAACAAATGTATATGACCAAAAGTAACAGGCAAAATTGTACATTCCGCGACACTATGTATTGGGCCATTATTTATATTGTTCACATCAGAGAGAATTAAATGATCGTTTCTGTTCAAAAGAAGAGACTCTAGAGATATTTGGACACTACGTGCTTCTCATTTGCTACACACAATTGATGCATCCTCCCTCCGGTTGACCAGAGGCAAAACAGCAAATGATAGCCGCCACACTGCGCTGACATTCGTAGTGGTACTACAGCACATAATTGTAGTGTATGATAATGTACGTGGAGATTATTTCAATACCGAGTAGGAGAGAGTGGGATGCAGGAAAAGGAAGAGAGATAATAGAAGACTCCAAATACTAATAAGAGACTAGACTAAACAGCAAGGAACTTTATTTACATTTAAGTACAGTATCTATTTATATTATTTTAGTGACTGTACACTGCTTTGACTAACACGTAGGAAGTTGTTAGGAGCTGCCACTGATACTGTTGACCATGATAAGAATCCTGAGCTCTATTATTTTTCAGCGGATGTGTCCTGAACTGCCTTTTCAGATTCAACGTGGACGTAAACATCGTCCCCAACCTGGACACTTCCTGTCTTGTAGAGGCCACAGTATATCCCCATGGTTGGTGCTTTACCGTCTACTGCTATACGCGCTGAATCCTTCTGACTGCGAAATCTAAAAAAAAAGGATCTATTCATTAATAGGTAAAGAAAGTATAGGAAGAAACAGAATGCAAGGATATCACGTGTGATCGTGTCAATAAGACAATATCGGTATCTTACGATCTTAATGTCTTGAGGGGTTCATCTGTGTCCATAATACCCGTGGAAGGGTCTATACGTATCATGGTACATCTGAAATGATTGCATTTTGTTTCTCTGGGTTAGACCTTGAGTTCCAATCCGAATAAAACTGGCAATGGAGCTGCAATACCTTGGACAGGGTTTGACGTTTCTGATAACGACCTGTGAACCGATTTTTATCCATTCCCAGTTGTCTTCAGCGAATGACTCTGGACCCTCAACCACTATGTTTGGACGAAACTGTAGAGCAGGTACAGGTCTGTCTAGTTTCTTATTGAGAACATTCACCGAGGACTCAGTCATGAGCATGTAACTGGCCAGGTCTGAGAAGAGGCCCTGTAATTGTGAATGTATTTCAAACTTGGATCATAATGTGAATACGATGATTATTTTATTGTTGGTACTTATAGGCTTGGCTGATATGGATAATGAGTGTAATACGGTTTACATATGTTGAGTACCGTGTCTTCGTTCCTAAGGGTGTCGTAGACCTCGGCAAAGCGTTTCCAGGGTCCTTCAAGAATGCGCCTAGTGCCAGGACACGCGTACCCGATCCGGAGTCCAGAATTTGTCCCGATTAAGAATCTACCCAACCGAGATCGTTAGTCGGTTGCTGTCCTGAAGTTGATCGTCGTGTCTGACGATCAGGTTGACAAGATGAGATGTCAAGTTGATGAAGTGGAGCACCTCGATATCCATTTGGAAGCTTCGTTCCCGCAATCGATGCACTCCAGAGGTTCTCCCCACCACATTTTGCACTCAACCGTTGATGAAGTACTCCCATTAACGGACTGGCCATCCTTCGGGATTCTGAAGATCAGTGCTGGCATCCCGACGGCTTCCAATTTCACATGAGAATCATCAACAGCGCTCAGAGTCACCAGGACCAGGGTAGGAAAATTTCTGCCAGTGCGAAATTGTCCTGTCTCCTCGTTATATACTAGGAACATTCTGTTTCGTGAAGTCGAATATAGTTGATGTTTCACTTAGCTGTATCATTATTTTCACTTAAATATTTATCAATCCAGACAACACATAAATCCTGAAGTCATCCTTGTGATGACCAACAAGAGGACTTATGCGTCGAAGTTGTCCTTTAACCATCCTAACGATGACTTTAGGATTCTTGTATTGCGTGGGAAGTGTTTATACGTACCTGTCTCTGAGGACGACATTTCCTGGACCATCCATAACGCTGATTCCATATTCAGTGAAGTGGCACCGCTTCACGTCCTTGCCGCGACCTGACTTTAACGGATAATAAAAAATCTCTTTGATCTTCCCGACCTTCAGCCATTTTGGATCTGACAATTCGTCTACAGCTTGCTCCTCGTCTGTCAAGGCCACGTCCATTTTCGTTTCAACATTTTTAATATCTCCGTCCTTCTTGACCTCCTCAATTTCATTCACCGCTTCAACATTCTTCTTCGATACTTCATCCAATACTTGTGATTTATTCTTCTGCACAGAATTCGAGTTACTTTTATCGATTTTACAATGTCCGTTCTCCTCCCTATTTCTAGCTGATAACTCGGGCCTCTGTTTACCGTCAGAATTTTCCGACTGTCTCCAATTTTTCTTCCTAATCCAAACCGTCACACCGAGCGCAACGGCCACGCCACACGTTAAAACAAATACGATTTTATTAGACTGCAGAGATTCCATAATTACCAATCACGACGAACTAATCGGTTTAAACGTACTAGGACTCCTCTGCCCTATAGAAGATTCTGGTTTTAGCTTAGTGCGTCTCTCTGTACGATCTAGTCACTTACGCCCACTTAACGACTTATCTTCTCTACTTCGTTCGACACCTTCCTTACGTAAGAGACCGAAAGGAACCTTCCCACCAGAACCACAACCCGCGACTACCTCACAGTGTTAAATGAGTTTCTCGCTCACCAAATATTTCGTTCCGATAACCTAGTCTGGTTAGATTCGTTAGCCTAGAGCGTGCTTGATAATACCTTATCAGTCAACAATTCACAGTATGTCACTATATCACTTAGTAGTATTCATCCATAGACGTTCAATGCCAGTGTCACTGCCGATAATAATTACGAAATCGAAGAAAATGCCGCCAGCGAGACTGCGGTCCCCAACAAGTAACTGGTATTCGTTGAGCAGATCAATGCTTCCTTCTTCTTTCTTTATTTGTTCTCTAGTCTTTTGCTCCGAGTGGAGCCAGTACTTTAGGGAACGTCGCGACGACTGCCAACAAAGTATCAACACGTCATAATGAACCAGGGCCTTGGAACGTCGCGTGATGCCATGAAGTTGCTAGTCGCGAGGTCACGACGTCGAGGTTTGCTACTGTTCTGGATTATCTGCCTTGTGTAATACAAAACGTATAGCCAAGGTGTCTTTGATGCGGATGAGGTCAAAAGTCGAGGCAAATGGAGGTGGGAGAGACCGTACAAGCTGTGACAATGCCCTCGGAATGATTTGCCATGCCGTCGGGACGGCCTTTCGAGAAGCAACGATTGGCTCTGCCCGCTAACAGCTATCTGACCTAGTATCGGTGCACTGGGTTTATGTAATCAGAAGTTACCTCGGCGTTACTACAGCACACTATACTACTTTATATCTATCCCTAATTGAGGTCTAGCGTACTCAACTTTGTACCATTTTCGAGTATGTTGTACTATTTTGTATTATCAATGAATCTTGACTAATGGCACAATTTATTTTTCAACTCAGTATAAAGAAATACGTAAGTATTAATCGTTGTTGTTTTCTTATCAAGTACAATTCGCGTTATAGGATTCCGATACATGCTATTACTTATCTGATACACGTCCTGCAGATGATATCAATGACAATACCTGTTTCTGAGATATCTTGGTCATGATTATATTCTCATTCACGTCGTTTCCAGATGGCAATTATTTATCCAAAATCTCTGCACTGGCCATTATCGGTACTCGTAACTCGACTCTGTCTACCCGTCAGAAGCAGAATACATACGTTTTTCTTTTGCTGATTAACTGTAATTGGCATTCTGTATTTGAAACTATATGTATACGTCGCCGGTTCAAAATTTTTCAGTGAACCTAATCAATTCCATGCTTCCATTATATTCAAAGAGGCTTAACCCCTATGACAGCTGTCATCTTGGTCGATTGCCATTGTCCTCATCAGTTGATTAAAACTTGAGCTATAGTTTAGTCTACGAGATCAATGTGTTTTTTTATTCACAAAACAATGAAAATCCATAACAAATCACACGTGGGTTTTCATAAAATTACAGAAATATATATGCTAACGTAGAAAAACATATAATTCAGTGCAATGCATACATACTATTTGAAAAAGATTTTTACTTGTTAGAGATTCATTGATTTCGATCTGTCAAAAAAACGCATTGAACTCGTAGACCAATTATACCATGAAGCTAAGCATAGATTAGGTACTTTTTTCTGAATTTATAATATCGAACTGTCATTGACGGTCTCTGACATGAACTTTTATTACAAAATTATACATATAGTGTTCACCATGGATAATCTTCTAAACAGCAAAAGGTATTTGCTGGTATTAAAGAAATATACTGATGGTGATACAACAGCAACCAGAACAATAACAACAATAATAATAATAATGGTATCAACCATAGGTATCGAAGGTAGAATAAAGATCGGAAACCTTTGGGTTAATAGAATTTCAATTTATTAAGTTTTCCTAGCCATCAATGTCTTGATTCTCATTTACAAAGGTATTACATCTTAATGATAATTATAATTATAATCATAACCGTAATCATAATCATAATCATAATTTATAATGGCAATCAATAGTAATCGTAATATAATAATAATCATCTCGCAAAATGAATCCGTCATAAGTCTGTCCGCACGCCAACCGTCACGTAGTCATAGTAAAGTCCTGGTCCGATCTATTCTTACTTAGGTGTCGTCATAGTCTTCGTAATCGTCATTAGCGTCATAGACATCGTCGCGCGTCTTATGCAAATACGCGAGTCGCGGCAATAAAGATACGTGTCCCGTTCGACACGCATTTAACATAAATAATTCAATGGGGCAGGTATGGGAGGTTAGGGGGGTTGGTGGTCCAGGGATGGGGATAAGGGTATGGATGGGACTTGTATGGTTCCTGACTAGAGATGAATCATCTTATTTATTAAGGGTAATTGTAGGCTATCGAATAAATGTACACTTAATAGACAGAGACACTCGTCGTAGAAGACGAAGCATGGAGAAGGCCGCGCACGCGCGTTCGCAAAGTCCAACGAATGAATCGTCAACAAGTCGTCATAAATACAAGGTCAGGTTAAGGATATCTCGTGAAATCTCATGCGACCATTCAATCTGAATATCAAACGTATTTGACGCATAATAGATCTTGCCGATTGTCTGTATATATTTGAAAATGTCGTTTGAGCAATTCAAATTTCGCGGGACTCCGCGTCCGCGTTCACGGAACGTCGGCCATACGAGCATAGGTAGAGAACAACACTCGCCGTGGCGACATCGATTCTTATTCGGATATCGCGAATATTCGCAATTTGCTTCTTTAATATTCTTTTTTTTTTCATCGTATAGTGTGCGTCGTTTCTCTTTCTCCTTTTACCTTTGTTTCTTCCCTCCTTCTCTCTCTCTCATTCACTCTCTCTCCCCCTCTCTCTCTCTCTCTCTCTCTCTCTCTCTCTCTCTCTCTCTCTCTCTCTCTCTCTCTCTTTCTTCTACATTCTTTCACTCTGAACGTAGCTATCAATAGTCGCCGACGGTTCCGCCAAGTTATTAAAGACACGTTTACGCGCGCCTTGGCCAGGATTTGCGCAATACGAAACGCCCTCGAACCGACACTCTTCCCGATGCCGTCCTTACGATTTTGCACGAGTTACTATGCAGTGAGAGAAATTCATGTAAACGCTCCTTAAACTCTTTGACTGCCCCTTACATGGTGGCTACTACGACCACAGCGCCGCACGGTGTGCTGCAGCGAAAGTGAAAGTGTTAACGTACTAAACTCGTGCATGCTGTTTGGCCGGTGTCATGTGACGACACCAGTTTTAAGTAATCAACTTGACACGTAACTCATGCAACGGCGTCAGGATTATGATTCTTACCAGACATAACGAGGTATGCGTTAATGAATGTTGGCCTTCGTACTGATGCCAATTAAATTGTGCCAAAAACGCCTACTACCTCTCCTCTATCGACGTTGCTACCCTTTCGTTTTTTTCTTTTCTCTCCCTCTTACTTTCCCTTATAACTGCCTCGCAACGTATCGTTATCTAGTTGTGTAATTAGTAATCACTGCGTGCAATTAGTAATTTCCGTTATTTCGTAGGCGCCGACGCGAATATCCATCGCCGTTGTCCTATCAACTAAACCTACCGCGCCTTCATTATTATCATTATCATTCTCACATCATCACTGACATAGCCGTAGTTTACGTATTTCTCTCTCTTTCCTTATCTAACGAGCAGCGCGAGCATGCGCTCTTCTACATGTTCATTTATGTATTAGATCTTCATCTGCATCAGCACGGCAGATCGGTGCACACTGATAAGATATCGAGCGGTGGGTGATATTTTTTTTTGCGACTATATTACGTCACACACCGTGTGGAGCTGTAACTGCAACGAGAGCGTCGGTGGCGTCAGAGGCGGTGATGGCGGTGGCGGCGACTGGCGATACTTATTATCGCCTTCATTTTTCATTACTATCAACTCCGATGTGCAAAGGTTTTGTAATCGTCAAAATGACAATTTTTATCAATCTTCGTCTTCCTCGTTATAATCAACAGCGGCAGCGGCAGCAATGGCAGCAGCAGCAGCGGCGCTGACGGCGGCAGCAACAGCAACGGCAACAGGATTAGTATCGCGACGCTCGCGCTCACTTAATACGTAACCGTCTACGGATTCTCCTTCATTAATTTTTATTAATTCTTTATACTTGTAAACGTTAATCTTTATCGAGCGCCCTGATGGCGCCCGACGGCGCGCATGCGCACACCCCGGATTTTATGTACCTGGTGCTTAGCCTACTTACATATATACCTATACCTTCACGACTATATACATTAGAGCAACGGCATTCGTCAGCACTCATCCGACATTTGACCCGAGTAGCTCATCCATAAATTTTCCTTTCTTTTCCATTTTCCGTCATTTATTCTTACCCTCAAGTTCTCTTTCTCTCTTGTCTTTCCGATCAAAAATTATCTCTTTCCCATTATCGGAGCGACGCCTGCCGAACGGCTCGTTAAGGAACTACACTTTTTTTGTATTATTTTGTCACATATACATAAAGTACATGTACGTACAAGTAAGGTGAGTCTCTAAGAGTGATAAGAGCAATCGCGGATTCAAAGGACTCCGTGACTTCCGGTTATCAATAAGCGTCCCCGTTTCCGATATATTTCTCTCTCTCTCTTTTTTTTTACTAAAGTCCCTATGGCGTCAGGATGATCATCGGCTGGTTGCATCTTTTTTTTAGTTTATCCTATTCACCTCATAGCTATAATATTAGGAAACTTTGCTATTTACAGATATACAGGACGCTTCGGTTTCCCGGTTCCCCGAAAGTCTAGAATCAATTCTTTATGCGAGTTGGAATAACGACAGTATAGATAAAAGCGCAGTCTCGATTATAATCTAATGTATTAAGGTATACGCTAAATCTTAGTTAAGCTCAAGTATAGGCATTCCTTGAATAGTCCGTCGTCGGGTCCTTTTGAATCTCCCGCCAGTATCGTCTGCGAATCCACGATTGCCACGCGCACTCTTATCGCAATCCTTTTCACCTATAGAGAATCGAATCGAGCGGCTGCCGTTCGCGCCATTATGTCCCTGTGTTTATTTCGTATCCTTTTTTCAATTTTTTTTTTCTCTAAATCCATAAACATCCTCACTCAAATTTGTTGTATTCCCAATTCGTATACTATCTCCCTGTCGTACCTCGTAATTATCTCCTTGGAATGTCCCGTCTTCTCCTACCGGAAATGAATCTTTCGGTGCATTTTAGCGAGCGACGAGTGTGTGAGTCTACGAGTGTGTAACTATACGTGTAATCTGTGCGTGGTTAAAGGTAATTAGATTTTCTCCATCAATATGACACTCCTCGACACTGTTCTAATCTATTACTACTGATAATTTTAACGGCAGTAACGTTATAGTATTTCTAATAGAGTAGCAATATTAGCATAGAGTGGAATAGCACGGAGTAATTAGTAGTAGCAGTAGTAATAGTAACAGTATCAGTAGCAGTAGTAGCAGTACTCGTATGTTATAGTTCGTAGTAGAGAGTAGTATTTAGTGTAGTTTCATTAATAGTAACAGTATGCAGTACTGGTAACAGTAATAAGAAGCACTAATGGTATTACAGTGTTTCGTAGTGCATTGTAATGTATCCTTAAGGTTGGGTATAAGGTACGTTACGGCAGCCGTGCGACTAATTCCCCTAGAAGTTTCACCGATGAAATTCAATTTTACACACTTTTTTTTTCTCTTTTTAACATGCACGCAGATTAAGACGTATATACATGCATTCCGTATGTCACTTGATTTCGCAAACATTAATTCATTCATTCGCTTCTTATATCCATTCGTGATACCCGCTCTCGACAAAACGTTGTCCGTCGCGTCTCAAAACGAAAACGTCTTACGATTACGTCGATTATAAATTAAGCGGTTTACCATTTAAATTATTGCACATTGAACAAACGATTACCAATAATTCTCTGGTGCGTATTGCGAGTTGCGTATGGCCATTAGCCTGGAGATTCATTAAATTTTAATTACTCGTTTTTTTTTCCTTCGCGTACGGTTCTATTCAAATTAATTTTTCTTGTGTACCATTTTGGGTTTACGTGTTTCTCAATATTTTTATATCTGTATCTGTCCATGCGTGGTATTTGTATGAATGTATATTGTGTGCGCACGCGCGCGCGTGTATGTGTGTGTGCGCGCGCGCGCGATATGGCGCGTATTATTCTCGTTAGCGACTAATTAATTAAGGAGGAGAAAGGTAGCATTAGTTGGACGTGTCGGGCCGAACGACAGAAATAATTGGAGCGAAGGAGTTTGGCGATTGACTAGCTGACGAAGATCTGATTGATTCGTTGTAATGAAATTTTGAAAATTTTAGGATAGTACAGTTGTGTGTTGAATTTCAAATCTTGGATCAGTATTGAACTGTCAATAGTGAAAATATCTATGTTCCTTGTTCCTCTCTTTCCTCTTTCGCTTACGGCCTTCTTATCTCGCTAACGGAAAGCCTCGCTCTTCTGGCCACGACTCTTTCTTGTGTTCTCTATACGGAAAATCGGAAAACAACGTCGCTACGTACGAACGACAGAACTTGAAAGATTTCGGGTCATTGCCAAGGCAATGTCAAAATGCTTGGAAAACGCAACCTCCGACCAGGCATGATTTATACGTGAACGTCGTTAACGCACAAAACTCATAAAAGGGAGAGACAGGGCGCAATGTACGAGGAATACGCGCTAACACCCGTCCGCAGACAGTTCTCATCGTAGTGGGAGTTGTAATTGTAGCTGTGTAGTGGTAGTAGTAGCAGTAGTAGTAGTTGTAGTAGTAGTAGTAGTAGTAGTAGTAGTAATAGTAATAGTAGTAGTAATAGTGAATAGTAGTAGTATTAGTAGCAGTAGCAGTAGTAGCAGTAGTAATAGTAGTAGTAGTAGTAGTAGTGTAGTAGTAGTAGTAGTAGTAGCATCAGCAGTAGTAGAGTAGTGGAGTAGTAGTAGCAGTAGTGGTAGTAGTAATAGCAGTAGTAGTAATAGTATATGAACCTTGAATTCGCATAGGAGTAGGTTAGGAGTGCCGGAGAGAGTAGAGAGACGACAGTGTCTCTTTCAGTCTCTCCCGCGGTCGTGGAATGCCTTGCCGTGTGTTTCTAGCTTCGAGTCTCAGGGTAGTAGGGTTCAGGTGGCGTCGCTCGCGACGCCGACACCTCCAGGAAGCTGCCGCTGCTTGAGCTGCTGCCTAAGCTGCCTAGGCTGTCTCGCCTGCCGTGGCTGCCTCGGCTGCTCCTGTTTGCCGACATGTGCGAGTATCTTATCCGTATCCGGCAGGGAGGATTCCGCCGCCATTGGAAAGCGCCCTGGAGTACCGCCGTGACCGACCATATTGCCACCGCCGGCGCCACTTCCGCTGCCGCCGCGACGCACCAATGTCTTCGTGACGCTACGACGTACCTCGTTAACTTTACCAGCCTTGCCAGATTCACTGCCTTCGCGACTGCGAGCATCGACAGGGACACCTTGATCACTAGCATCATCACTGCCATCACTACCAACACCATCACCACCATTGACGCCACGATAATGACTGCCAGGGTCGACAGTGCTAGCAGCCCCAGCAGTAGCAGCCCGGACGCTACGATCGATCGCAGGAGTTCCTGACGACATCGACGTCGAGGTGGGCTGCCGCTGCCACTGACGGTATGGAGACTCGACGCCGATGCCGACGCCGAAGGTTTTTCCATCGCTCTGGGATCGAGCTGCAAGATCAGAAGGGTCCTTGGCTTCCTTTGGACTGACGTTTGCGAACGACGCTCCGGAAGCTGAGTGACTTCTGCTCGTCGGCATCGCGTGGCTGACCGCTGATACTGCTGTTTCCGGTGAAGGACCATTCGCGTCCGAAGATCCTGGAGATTTTGATAGGCCCAGCACAGCAGAGCTACCAATATCGCCTGCTTCCCAGTTCCGGCCTCGCTCGTTGCCCAGATCGCCAGCGCAGCCGTAATCGTAGCTACAGCATAGCTGCCCGTCCTACGAAAAATTCCCATTAATGAAGTTACTCTCAGGATTGCTAACTATCTTAATACCATCACGCATTCTAACTACCCGATCTCTACCCTTTGTCTCTACCTAATGCAAAATCAATTCACCGTGTTCACCCGAATCCACCCAGAGTATTCATTCAATCTAGTCAATCGGATACCATCTTTCTTTCATTATGTTAGGACTTTCTTGTACGGCAAGTACCCCCTGGACATTCCCACCCTTGTCTGCATTCTGTGTTCCTTTGCCATTTCACCCATTAGTGGTATCCTTGGGCAAGGGACAAGATACGCTTTTCTAGATCCTACTGTATTTCTCGTTTCTCCTTACCGTGGAAAATTCATTGTTTTCTCTGTAATTCCGCTCAAATAAAATTCTTAGCATATTGGTTGTATTCAAGTGAAACGTCGCGGAGTCCAGATGTGCCCATCGCTCCCGTAAGCTCTGTTATTACTAATAACTTATTAGTCAATACTAATACGCAATAAATAGCACTGATACGTCATGTAAAAACGAATCCAATGAATTTCCAGGATAGTTATGAAAAGTGTCACGGTGGGATTCCGCGATAATAGCGGGTCACATCCGGCAGCGAGTTTACGTCTCTACATCGGGAGGATATTACGAAATCGTACAACAACAACGAATGAAATGACAATTCAGCCGAGCGGAAGATAATTCAATAAAGTCCAATGAATATCCACCCTTCAGAATCGCCAACTACAGCTGCCCAAAGGATAGCGTGATCCCGGTGCGTCTATAATATTGCATGTGCTGATCAGAGTACAGTGCATAAGACAAGAAGAGCGAAGATAAGAGAAGAAAGAAAAGAGAAAAGAAGAGAGCAAAAAAGAGACTAAGCATGCGACGCATGATGGATCGTGCCCATCGATAGTGTGAAGTTAACAAAATGCGAACAGTTCGTTAAAATAAATATACAAAGAACATTCAAAGACGTCCGCAGGACGTTCGTGGGACGTTGTGCGTCGTGCGGGTGGTTACGCTCGGTGCCGAACAGCCGTGAACAAAGATAATATTAATCTCGTGCGATAATTTCAATCAAAGTAACTCCACAAGTGTCTTCTAAACCATTGAGGCTATTTAACGTAAGAAGACAGATAGGTGAACGAGAATGCCCAAGGAACGAAAGCGTAGAGGATTTAGGCATTTTGTCTAAGGGAGCGTTCGTTGATGGTTTTTAGCAGGTCGGCCGGAGACACAAGCGTAGGGATAAGAAGCGCAGCCAATCAGGAAGCAAGTTAAATAACTAATATGTCTAAAAAGCCAATCGAGCGTAAGTAATATAGATTAAGTGGTAGGTATATAGGTGAGGTAGAAGTGATGTGATTACCGATGCACACAACACGCGCTATTGCTCACCAATTCGACGCAGTACGGCACCTGCAAGGATACCCATCGTTAGGCTGTTAGGTTAGGTTAGTCTCACGGCTCTAGGCGTGTTGTAAAGAGCGTCAAAGGCATTTATCCGTTTTTTAGATTCTTTTTCTTGCATTTCGAATCCTCGACATTCCGTCCTCTCGCATCAAATTACTGCTGGCTATTGTGTCTTAATTGTACATTTAATTCATCGGCTCGTCTGGTACTAAGCTTTCTGTGTTGATTATGCAAAGATAATGGTTTTTTTTGTTTTCAACTCAAAGATGGCGGAATGTCGAGGACCGAGATTGTCGTTCGAACAGAGGAAGGGCGATTAAATTGTATTAGGAGAACGATCCATGCAGGGCCGACCTGAAGCACGTACGCACGTACGCATGTACATACGCAGGGACGCACGCACGCACGCACGCACGTATGCACGTACTCACGCACGATCGGCACGGCTCGTCACGCGTCTCGATCAAAGAAGCTTTCAAAAAGCAAGCCAGCGTTTTATAAAGTGATTAAATTCGAAGAGATCGAGCTCGACGATTTATTTCTTTGCTCTGCCGTTTGCCTTTGTTGTACTTCTTTCATTGCTTATGTATACATTTATATAGTTCTTTTTTACTTATGTACTATATATATATATATTATTTATTTTGCTAGTCAATTTACGTTCTTATTTTTTGGTTCTTGCATCGCACTGCTGCGTTCGACATGCGGCGGCGCTCTCGAGATTCACTCCATTGCTCTCCTCTACTCTGTTTTCTTATATCTCATTTCTCATTCTCAGGGCAACCTGTCAATAGCAATCCACTCAGCATTACTCGGTCGTTTTGGTACTGTAATCTGTTCTTTGGTTCACTGAACACTGAAATTAATACTCTGCGTCCTAGATTTTTCCTCGTCGGATTGGGATCCGCGAACGCCGCCATTCTATCCCGCACACGCAATTTATGCAATTCTAGTTGCCCAATGCGTAAAATACAATAAAAGGCGTTTCGATAAAAAAAAAACGCAAGGTACGTTGCACAATAGAAACGCAAATGGTTTACCATCCTGTACGTCTTGTCATTGCGTACGAGTATATTCATGGTCGCTCAGTTTACTGACCTTTGAACCTTGACCTTGAACCTATTCTATAACGAAGGAGCATCATCACTCGACGCACCGTGCTCCATCTCGCTATAGATAATTAAATGGAGCACGTGGAGCATATATCATATCCATATGCGTTTATCGGGCGTCTACGCGACTCCTTTTGCGGCTAGCTCACTTACCTTGCACTCGCACGTGGTGCATTTGTCGTGGGGATCCTGCCAGGAGCTTCCACTGTCGTGGAGGATCCCGGCGTAACTACAAGGTCGTGGATGACCGTTACTCATTAAAGACGTTTCGTTAGTCGAGGAATCCCGTGCGCAAGGATCATCCTCGCAACGTGGACAACAGTCGCCGTCTTCTGTCACTGGGTTGGAGCATGTGACAGGTGGACACTCCATCTGCCAGCAGTCAATCTCGCCGTTCTGTATGTTGTGGAACAACATTTAGTTAGGAATATCGACACAGGGTGTACCGGGTACATGCTGACAAGATCACCAGGAACATACCAGACATTCGCACGTTTGACACTGATAGATCCAGCGTTCACCACTTCGGAACACAAGGTGATGCAATTCCTGGTGCTTGCAGGAAAACTTCGGATCACACTGTCGACAACATGTATCCCTTTGACTGCTGGGGATGCTGCAGTCACATATTGGCTCCCGGCACGTGATCACACCGTCCTTGCAGGTGCAGCGGGTACAAGAACTCGCTGCAGGTGCGACAGTCTCGCCATTCTCAACTTCTCTGCCTTCGAACCAGCAGCCTGTATCGGAGGATGTGATCGTTAAGTGGACGTTGATAAGTATACATATAGGCAATTCATTGTCCTGCTCGAGCCAAGGGACCATCTACTTACTGAGCTTGCAATCGTGATCTTGACCCGGTGGACAGACGCACTCGTAACCGCCGTCTGTGTTTACGCAACTCGCGCTTGGATGACACGTGTGCATTCTGTCCAGGTTGCGATCGTTGCACTCGTCGATGTCGAGACACTGGGTCGTGCCCTGGTTGCTGTCATGCAGTGCGCTACGATATCCTGGTTTGCACCTGCAGTAATACCAACCGGGCACATTGAAGCAGGTGGAGAACCTGTCGCATCGGTGAAGATCACTAGCACATTCGTCCAGGTCGAGCTCGCAACTGGAGCCAATGTAACCTCGTCGACAGGAACACCTTCCTGGGGCTACGCACTCTCCACCATTTTGACAGGGCAGACTGCACATCGCTGTAAGTGGACCATGTGATGGGTAATTAGAGCTCGATTAATCAAATACTTGCAGCTGTGTATGAAGTTCTCTGAAAGACTTCAGGTACTAGGTACTACGTGGGTCCCAACTCAGTATCAGACAGTCTGACTACGTAAAACTTACGTTTACAGATGTGCCCGTCACCCATGTATCCCTCATTGCACTGACAGTAATAGCTTCCTGGTGTATTAATACATGTAGCATGTTCGTCACAGGTATGGCGCCCGGTAGCGCATTCGTCAAGCTCGGCACAATTAAACTTATCGACTCTGTCGTAACCTGGCAGACATTCACAGGTATAAGAGCCCACGACGTTGACGCACCGGGTATTAGCGTTACAGTGATGTCCTTCCGAGCCACCTTGTTGCTTACACTCATCCACGTCTGTAAGAAGGTTAAGCTGATCAGATAAAAAATGTCGAGCCAAGGAAGCAAATACTTTAATATGTAATTTCAGTTTTAGTAAAGCTATCCTATCATTAATTATAAGGTTAGCTAAGGATCGAATACCGTGACAGTTATGACCATCGCCCTGGAAACCGATATTGCAGTGGCAGGCGGATTTCGTCTCAAGATTGAGGCAAGATGCGTTTGCGTGGCACGTGTGGCCTTTTGCGCAGTAATCCACCCCTGTTAGTAGTCGGTTAGATGCCAGGCACAGAGGAAGGAGAGACAAGAAGACCCATAGGTCAAGTGTTAGTTAATTATCGTAACTTGATTTAGAGAGGTAGTTAATAATATTATTTGGATATAATAAGAAAAGCGATTGTACAATTGACACGATACTGGGCACAGTATAGACTGTGACGTATACCTGGACAGAATTTGCAGCACTCCTCGGCGACGCTTATCTGCTCGCTCGGCGGACAGGGAAGTGGAGGACATCTTGTTTTCGTGTCGATTCTTTGACAGGTGAAACTGCCGTCGTTGCAGTCGCACTCGACGCATTGTTTCGGTGAGACCTTCTCCCCGTGATCGGAGATCATCCCGTGAATATAGCACTGCTCTGCAAGGGTTATATTGAGAGATAAAGAGTATAGACGGGGTGGTTCCTGAAGTAGTCTCCTGAGCGAGACTCCACCCTGGTAAAATTATTAGAAGATGCTTACTGAGACAGATGGGACAGCATTGATTCTCAGGCAAGACGGGGTTCTTGCACGTGACTGGAACGCAGGGCGTCGGTCTGCACTCTATCTCACCGTGGACGCAGGAACATTGCTGGCATCCCTTTTCCCAGGTTGCCCCATCATCGTGCACGGTCCCGTTAACCCTGCAGGCCTTTTGGCACTCGCACTCCTCTACCTTGCTTATCCTACCCTCTGCGGCAGCTAGCTGGAAGAAGGATCGCGTTGAGAGAGAATAGAATAGACGAGACAAGGGCGGGTTTAATAAAAAAGAAAAAAAAAGAGGAAACTCACCCTTCGCGTAAGCTCGTTCAGGTTCTGCATGAGCTGCTCGACGGTGTTTTGGAGAATGGAGAACTGGCCGCAGGTCGGGCAGGAGGAGTCGAGCTGAGGACACTGGGACAAGTATCCGTGGGCACCAGGTATCAGCTTGACATCCTGCAAAGCTCCCTGTGTTGGAGAATCGCGAGGGTCTACTATTAGTCTCTCTCTCTCTCTCTGCCCCCGGAAGTCTTGCAGGCTCTCCCTCCCCGCTGGGGCGCATTCCAAGACAAAGAACAACGCCGAACGAGAGGACACGAGACCCAGATGTCTAAGTATCCTAGTAGCACTCGTGGATTCTCATTCGGCAGCGACATCGGCTAACCTCAGCTCCCTACCTTGAAGAGGAAGTGCTTGGCGTTTCTTTGACCGACCCAGAGCTGTAGCTGGGGCACAGTGAAGTTCGTGTCCGGCGGTCCAGGCCGTAGAAGACGCCTGTAGAGAGGATGGCAGTCAACGAGGAGCTCGACCTGGGAGCCACTAACGCTCAGGGCGACCCTGTGCCAAGCGCCATCTGCCAATCTGAAGGGGAAGGCCTCCACGTGTACGGCGCCGTCTCTTCTCGAGACGTAGTGGAGCCGAAGTTCGTCCTTGCGTCCGCTACTCTGCAGCTCCAAATACCTGCGGACGTCCAGGAAGAGAGCCAGAAGGGGAGACAGAGAGGGATCGGGATATGGATACGGTGGTTACGGTCATGATGGTCGTGGCAGGGAGTGAGAGCCAGAGAGAGAGACAGACAGAGCGAGAGAGAGACAGAGAAAGAGACAGAGAAAGTGAGAGAAAAGAGATTGAGAGAGAGAGAGAGAGAGAGAGAAAGAGAAAAAGAGAAAGAGAGAGAGAGAGATAAAGATAGAGAAAGATCGAAAAAGAAAGAGAACCAGAAAGAGAAAGAGATAGAGAGTAAGAAAGAAAAAGAAAGAGAAAGAGAGAGAGAGTGAGAGAGTGAGACACATACACACATCTATATAAACGTAATATCCCAGGATTCCGGTAAGAGGTCGTGCGATCGACCCTTGGAGAGCTTTCGACTTACCTGTTATTGCCGTGAGAGAAGGCAACGATAGTGCCTGAGTTGGCCTCTTCTTGTCGAAGAGCCGCGGCCACCGTGAACTCCGGAACCCGCCGGAGAAGAGCAGCCGCTCTTTCGAAACCCGCCTCGCTCACCCGGAGCTCCCTCTCGTTGCCTGCCAAATAAAAAACAACAGTACTCTCCTAAGATCATCTTCGTGTCAATCCGTTTTGTGAATGTTAAAGGGGTCGGTACACATTTTCCATCCGCCAGCGTGTGCCGCTGTCAGTGCCAATGGCAATCAGGATAAAGAACATCGTAAGAGGAGTGACAGAGTTCTGGCCCCCTGAGTGTCTACTTAGCTTAACAAGCTTCCCGTAGGAGCCATACCCTATCCCTAGAGACATCCCACAGAGTCCCTGATGGTACTTGGAAAAAATATCTAGGCTCGCTGCCTATCTCATTAAGTAAAATTGAGGTATAACAACGACATCAGAAATTTCAGGCTTCGGCTATCGAATTTCAGACGCACCGACTGTTCCAGAACTGTTGGTACCTATACACGGTGTAACCGGATACCACGATAAATTGGCAGCCGGTGAATTTCCGGAAAGGGGTAACACAAAAAAAACTAATTGAGTATCTATTGCTCCAGACGCCAATGTATAATTTACTAAAACACGTGCGCGTACATTAACGGATGATCTCACTCGTCGCTTATAATTATTCTATATGATCGGTAATGATCGGTCAGCCTGGGGAGACCTTCCTTCCTCGTAACCGGATACAGAAGCATACGCGTGCGCCATCATCGGCTCGATTCCGACAGTCAAGGGCGTCCCGATGAAATTCAAGACGATTGCCTTCTCGAAAATGACGCCCGAGCGTAATGACCTGCGATAACCACATGCGATACCTCCTCCTCATTCGTGACCCCTCTCCATTCTTTAGTGCCACCACGCGACCATTCAACTAGCGTCTTTTCACGCATAATTTATTATATATATTTTCTTCTTCTTTCTGCTTTCTCATATATGCATCAAACACGAAACCAGAGGCCACAATCTTTCTGGGAAGTCTAGCTAAGTGGTCTTGCCTCAGGAACACGAATACCCACCTTAGAGTGTAAACACGTGCAGTGGCTCCTACGTGCAGTAAAAGTTTTTACTACGTATCTCGTCATTAACGTTTTTCTTATAAAGGGTGGAATATCTGAATGGCATTGACAGTTATGAGACCTTTCTGGTTTCTTTTTTGGCCATCTTTAGTGCATGGTGAACGAAGAATTTATGCAAGGTAAATTGGGGATCTTTCTTAGGGCAACCAAAATGGTGCGTACACACTCACCTTGAAGATAATAGGCAGGCCTTAACCTTACTAGACCCGGAACTGGACTGACTCCTATCCTGGTCGTATTGTGAAGCTGCAGTGCGGCCAAGAGATCTATGCTGCCAGCCGTCTCGACGCCAACGGCGCCTTTACTAGATCCTCTCGACATAATCATCCCAGTTGGACCAGCGGTAGTTGCAGCCGCAACTGCAGTGGCTTCTACCGCTTCTTCCTTCTCGCCGGATGCACCGGACACTGGAAGCCATCAAAAAATGTATCTGCTAGAACGAGGAGTCTTATTTTTTTATTCGCGACTGTAATTGCATTACGGTCGGTCCGGAAGTAAAATACGTTTTTTTTTGACAGATAAAAAAATGATAACGTGTGTAGTATACAATTTGTTTTACGAAGAATGTACGTCGATGTTTTTTCACTGAGATTTATATATTTTTTTATTTTAGTATATACTTGCGTATAAGTGATATAATGAGAAATCAGATTTGACTTGTTACGTGTTGCATTATTTTTGATCTGTCAAAAAAAGACAGATTTTACTCGTGGACGGACTGTATATAGGTTTGTATGACTATTGCACCAAGTGAAGTTTGATGATTGATTTGATTTTTCTTGCTAGAATAAACTTCTAAAATTTCAAATCAAACTGCACATAATTCTACGTTCCACTAAAGCTTTTCTTTTATTGTTTAAAGTTCTTGTATAAATTAAACTTTCTACCAAAAATTACAAGTGTTCCCGTTTTAGCGTTCGGCTAGCTTCTTTCTGAGCAAATCGATACTCGCAGTAGACCTAGTGAGACCGAGTAGACCCGTCGTCGAAGAAGAGAACGATCGATCGTCCAGAGTAAGGGACTAGGACCGATCGCCTTACGTTATAGTATCCAGTAACTAAGGGTGAGCGAGACGCCGGCGTCGGTCCTGGCGTCGACAATATCGCTATGGACGTCGTGAAAGAAGATAAAAAAAGTAGCAAAAGAGGATATATAGAGGGCCGGAAGCGAAGCGTAAGAAAACTCATGGAGATTCCAGACGTAGAATAAGAATTTCGGAGTAAGATACGAGAAGATGGGGGTCGAAAGATGGTGGCGTCGCGACGCGAAGCCGCCTTGTCTAGACTCACGTGGATAGTAATAAGCTCGACGACTCGCGAAGACAGAACGGGCACCTTGCTGTACCCAGGACGACGTCCCTCTCGACGTGAATGAGAATAGCAGCAGCAGCGCCAGTGCGATCGTTATCCTTGGCGGTCTCATAACAGAGGAGGCCGCGGTATCGTTGCTGAAGCTATCAAGAAGCGACTAAAGCGATTGCCGCTACGCGACACAACCAAGACGACGATTTTCGTGCCCGTGTAAGCACTAGCTTCACGATTGGCCAAAACGTTTACACTTATTTCGCAGATTCGTTGAAACTCGGGTGCGACCCGTTATAAGATCGCCGTGAGAATATCCGCTTGGCGGATTCAAATTCCGCCGATTTGGCAAAAGGTGCTTTCGTGAGTCGCCAGTTCCTCCTCCACCGGCAGCTCTACGACCTTCGTTCACTTTCTTGACAGCTGATCCCTTGTCGCGTGCCACAAACCGTTAACCATGCCATCCTCACGTACTCCTAACACCGTGACACCTAGGTCAATGACATCCTCATGGGAAATACGTATCCAATTCTTCTATCAGATTCCTCCGGTAGACTAACAAAAGCCCCGAATCCCCCAGACCCGCTTAAGCGACCATTATCGAATCTGACATTCGCGTTGTCCTAGAAAATTTGACATTCCGAGAACCTTTGCCTAACGAGCACCTTGCGTCCCGTCGTTCAAACAAGGACTTCGTGCGGACGCTGCGATAAATAGCGTCATTACATATTGTCGGTCTGTTAACGTACCTCGGAGGCGTCAATATTTGACAATGTCGAGCCGAGATATACCTTTCGGTAATATTTAAAGTGCAAAGAAAGAAAAAAAATATAGGTGGTGGATAGGTATAACAGGGGTAGGTAAGGCAAGCCTCGCGACTCCCTATCGCAGGAGAGTTATCGCGCTATGAAAACATTGGATTTTCAAGAATGCCAGTCCACGGCGTTCCCTCGGGAACCCTTGTTTGCCCTTCGCCACTTACTATACCAACGGGAAGGAGAAGTAAAAACTCGTACCGAGCCAAGTCCTTGTCAGTGGATTTCAAGTTGTACTCTCCTTCACCTGCCACGACTTCAGATGACACTTGACGCAATCGACTACGAGATGCGAGTCGTGACTCAAGACTCAAGACTCGCAAGAGCTTTCTCACGCAAGAGGAATCCACTTGTCAAGAATGGCCAAGTACTTCGCACACGTTATTAACCAGGTTCTGTACGTTATATACCATCATCCATCTACCGTACTACTTACACTGTATATACGTGTGGATCATACCTAACTCCCCGTGCTGTGCACTACGTGCATACGGCACTTAATGAACGGCTTTGACAAACCCCGTGTCCCCGGCGCAGCATCGAGCTCGATTAACTTATAGACTGTGCTCGATGCAGCCAATATGAACTTTCCGTTAAACGATTCTAGCGCCACCCTCTTCCACGGGCGTAAACCCAGAACGCCAAGCGATGCCGACGCTTCGGCTGAGTACTCCAGCGTGAAATGGTTTGATCGGACGCGGACCGTCTCGACGGCTCGGCGCCGTCCTCTCTTCATCCCCCTTTATTACTCTCTCATTCTCTCAGCCTCCGACAGACACACACACTTCCTCCTATCCTTCAAGAGTCCATCCCTCCTTTGGTTAAGTACGTTCACTGACATCAAGGTAATATATAGTACTTCCCTTTTGACAATAACACACGAATTGCATTGCGGGAACAATAAGGATGAGGTTGAATTGCATTTTGAAGTTTTTGCCAGCAATTCTTTCAGAATCAAGATTACAAGTAACGAGACTATTCAGCCGTGTTTGAAAAAGACGTTGCTCTTATTTGTTTCTCTCGATGCGCAGCAATGCGCTCGGCGACTGGTGGACACGATTAACAGTAGCTAGTGAATTTAATGGGGAAAAAAAAAGAAACTAGAGCCAGTATTCAGAGTCAGTTCTTTTTTTATACACGATCTTAAGACATCCTCTACCATGTGTTATTATTACTATATCTACGGTCTTAAGACTTTGCTTCGTCTCAAACAAAGTTTGACTGATACTGTCAGACAGTGCTTGTGATGTCTTTTGGATATCTTACTTGTGTGTATTATTTTTATATAATTATCATTGGCTTTGGATTTGACGTTTCTATTAAGCGTGCCGGAAACGTGGCTTTATGATTTTACGAATCCACCTTTCAAAAAACTATTGTGTCCTCTGTAATCGTCAACCTGAACATTCTTGTCCCATTGTTTTGTCTGCGTAAGGAATGGGATATCATTAAGGTGCGTTTTAAGCAGGCGACACGTTACTCCTGTTGTCTTGTACTGCACGTGTGGCTCCGTTTGAATCAACCTGAGACCATTCACTGGGTTATGTGACTCTCGCAAGAGACGACGAGACAATGAAAATTCTTCACGCTGAGTTACGCCTCTTTATTATTTATAATCATTGACGTACCAAGGATACGAGTATGGTTCTCCCGTTGTCACCATAGAATTCACCGTATTGATCTTGACGCAGTATTTATTCTGGTTCTAGAATTTTCTGAAGGAGGTTATTCTTCATCGAGATAGTATAAGTAATGTATCCAATAGCGTCATCGACTACAGTCGTATATTACACGAAAGTGCTATACGATGCGCTGATTAATAATAGAACAAGGTCTGTGTCTAATATCTTTTTAAAAAGTCAAATTAATGAGCCTGGATAAAATTGAGTAACACAATTGATATGTTGATATATCGTGGTACGAGTTAAATTTTGATAAATCTTAAGAAAACGATACGAATAAATAAACAATGACTAATAGATATGGAAAATTCTAAAGAAATGAATAAAGTGCGACAGAGAGCATGAATAACAATGTTTTAGAAAATTTACGTACTGCGGATGAGATTGGCGAAATTTGCGAAATCCTGCGGAGCGTGTGGCGAGCCAGTTCGCGTAATTGAAATCGAACAAGATATAGCGAATAATTGTGTGCGGTGCGGCAATTCGTATTGCAGATTGAATCAGGGAAGTGGTGAAGGCGTGAAAACCCAAAGTGTGGGATTTTATGTAAGGAATATGAACTTATGTAAAGTTCTAAATGCGCTTTAACAAACCCTCTCACTCTGCTGACAATCGAATAGCGGTTAGCTGGCGTCGAGTACGATTGTTACGCATGGCTGAACGAATTTCACGCGGATGCGAGTTTTTAACGAGAGCGAACATGCAGCACCTTTGCACTGTGCGGACACGTAACGAAATGACAATTGCCAAACAACACTGCTCACCTATATAAGTTCACAATGATTCCTATTGCCTATCAGTTCACTTCTAGTATCCGAAGGATCGATACTGAGAGGTGAACTAAGTTAGATAGGCATTTTCAACCCTCCTGTATTTTACTTTGTTCTATTCTATTCTATATATATTATTCTACTCGGCTTTGGTCTCTCCTACTTTTTCGCAATGGCCTTCAAGGTAAGTGCTATAGGATCTATGACCTGTGAACTATGACCCACGTTCCAAGTCTCACGCAATCCTATATCCTTTCTTACAGAGAATTTATGTTCTTCTCTTTTATCTTGTTGCTATTTCATATTTGCATTTGGTATTTCTAAGGATTCTCGTGCATTTCAGTTCGTGCCTTTAATAGCCCTCGTGGCTGTGATGGGCCCTGCGTGGATCCTGGGCCAGAAGGCCCACTCTTTTCAACACTTTCTAAGTCCCGTCGCCGGCGGCAAGCAGATAATCTCTTGGAAGGATAAGCATGGCCATCATCATCGTGACTACGTTGCTCATCCTAGTTATGAGTTTGCCTTTGGCGTTACGGATCTTCATACCAAGGACATCCATGGACAAAAAGAACATCGCGACGGGAAGAATGTTGCTGGGGAGTATTTAGTGCATGAGCCTGGTGGCAATGTGAGAACGGTCAAGTATCAGGTTGATAAGTACGGTTTTCATGCTCACGTGCACAATACCAACGGGAATGATCACTCTGGCGGTGGTCATGGTGGACACGGAGGAGGTCTTGGTGGACATGGCGGAGGCGGTCATGGGGGACATGGTGGGCACGGTGGAGGTCATGGTGGACTTGGAGGTCACGGTGGACACGGAGGAGGTCTTGGTGGACATGGCGGAGGCGGTCATGGGGGACATGGTGGGCACGGTGGAGGTCATGCTGGACTTGGAGGTCACGGTGGACACGGAGGAGGTCTTGGTGGACATGGCGGAGGCGATCATGGGGGACATGGTGGGCACGGTGGAGGTCATGGTGAACATGGCGGTCACGGTGGACACGATGGAGGTCATGGTGGACACGGAGGGGGCCATGGTGGACACGCTGGCGGTCATGACGGACACGGAGGAGGTCATGGCGGACACGGAGGAGGTCATGGCGGACACGGAGGAGGTCATGGCGGACACGGTGGTGGTCATGGCGAACACGGACGAGGCCATGGTGGACACGGTGGCGATCATGGTGGACACGGAGAAGGTGGTGATGGCGGATACGGAGGTGGTCATGGCGGACACGGAGATCATGGAGGTCACGGTCACGGTGGAGATCATGGCGGACACGGAGGAGGTCATGGTGGACATGGAGCAGGTCATGGTGGCCACGGAGGAGGTCATGATGGAGACGGAGGAGATCATGGTGCACATGGTGGAGGTCACGAAGAGCACGGATTTGGCGGACATGATGGTGACTATGGCTATCATGGTGGATATAATGGGGGACATGGAGGATACGGAGAACATGGATTTGGAGAACATGATTTCTACGATGGACACAGAGATCATGGATTTGGAGAATACGATTTTCCCGGAGGTCACGAATTTGATCATAACTTTCATAGTGAGCATGATATATACGGAGGATACCATGGACATGGACATATTTACCATTACTAAGTTTCTACATAAACAAAATGGTACCAAAACCTATGAACTAAAGTATCCTGACTCCAGGTGCTTTACGATCGTTACCGTACTCGTAGCCGATATACTTGTTACTATTAAATTCCAACCATTATTAAAATTTTCTACGACTCCTCTCATCTGCAAGTATCAAAGTACATTTGCGAGTCACCCTCAAGCTCATCCCTCCACCGGCAGTCAGCGCTAACGCCATTAACAAGGAAGAGTAGATGAGCCTGCAATAATACCCCATAAGGCAGAATATAAAGTGCTCCCGTAATGCGTTACCATCTAATGCGTACCGGCCTGTTCTACGGTCCATTATTCGCTCGCGAATGTCGAATGCAGTAGCACAAAAAGGCGGCCATCTCGTTACGGCAAACGTAAAGGCGCACTCGGCGGCAAGTATAAAGAGAATACTTTAATGCATGAAAAGGGAGCAGAAACGATTCTTCACTGTCAGTTTCGCGTCCGCCACCTTAGCTCAGTTCCTCGCTAGTGGAAAATAGCGCAGTCACTACACCGCAGTATATCGTTCGTCCCCTTTAGCCGGCCATTTCCTTCCCACCGACTTTCCTTTATTTTCTCTCCAATATCGAGTTACGAGCCGTTTGCCTTTCGCCGTTTGGCGCTTGCTGTCAATAAAAAAAAAGAGACCGCTCTCGCCACTCATCGATTAGAAAATTACGGCTGTGGCCGCTCGTTTCGTCGAATCTATCAATGGCATCCCGTTAATCATTTAACGAAGGTAGAAAGAATAATTCGCAAGAGAGAAGGTTACTGCCGAATGAACAGGAGAGTCCAAGTCGATAAAAAGGAGCAGCTGGCCACGCGTCGTTTCAGGATTGGTCGGCTGAAACGGAATTGAGGGTGAGCGGAAGTGACGGAACGAAAAAACAAGTGAACTAAAAAGGGTCTATCGGAAGGAAGTGAAGGACTCTCGAGTCCTGTCAAGCAGTCGGTAACGAGTTCGACAACGACCTCGAGAACGACGCCGACAATCGAGCCTCTCGGGCCAAGCGTCGTTTAAACATGCATAAGCTCCAGTTTTCAGGGAATAATTCAAGTGGCTTCGGGGCTTTCGGGCCAAGGTCTTGTGATTGACTGGAGTACATGCTTTCCGGGCACTTGGTACTAGCACCTTACGAGCCGACGAGGAAGACGAGCGTCGAGACGCCGCTCGGTACGTAAATGCCGTTTCACTTAAAGCGGACAACTTTAGCGTGAGCCACGAGGAAACGTTGGCGACGTCCACATGACTGTCTTTCCCTTTCCCTTGTCCTTCTCCTCTGACTCTTTCTCTCTCTCACACACGCACTCACTCACTTTATATCCGTGCACTCTATGTATATGCACCGATGCATCGCGTGCATCGTACTCCTGGTGTGTAAGGCATCCGATTCTGGCTGACCCAGCACGCCAGCCTAACCACTGGCACTTGATAAAGATGCAACATCTGAGACGCATCGTTTACGTTAGATATCCCATTAATTTTAAGGACTGATAATGGGTACGTCATGATGTACAGATTTTGATGGAACGAATGAGTTGCAATGTTTAATAGAAGATTTTAGGTATAGAGCTTGTTGAGTGTATGGAAGTGTAAAGTATGGAGATCCTGAAGTGGAATAGTCATGGATGAACTAAACGGGTAACGGATCAGCGTATAATTGGATTGTACGTGCAGTGTTTATGAATACGAGTACCACGTGGATGAAAGGCCCAGGAGAACATAGATACAAGTAACTGGTGAAGGGTGAACGGGATGAGGCCGCCATGTTGTCTGGCTACCCCGCATTGCGCCAGTGAACTCGGCGAAACCCCGGATACCCCCCTTCCACACCCCGTATCAGCCGCCCGAACCTACAATCCAGCCAGCCACCCACCGAAACGCCCAACTACCTCAGTAAGCGCCTCTCTTGCTCCTCGACCCGTAAACCCATAACCCATAACCGAGTCGCGTCCTGATGTTGTCTTCTTCTGGAACAGCCTACGAACAACGACTCAATGGAGTGTCGCGTTTCTGAAATTTTTGTTTCGTTCTATCTATCTGGCATGCCTATTATCTTGCGACCTAATTCGCGTGGCTGCTCCGTTCTACTATCTCGCTACTCTCTACCTCTCGCTCCCTCTCTTTCATTCCCTCTCTCGAATTCCCGACGAGCCGTAAGGGAATCACCCAGCTTAGAAATCCAGGATGCCCAGGATGGAACCAGATATATCCGAAGGATGAACATTCGCCATGTCCCTGATGCTTTAGGGCTAAATCCCAGGATTCCGTGGGATTCCCTTTAAGCCGGGAGAAAATCAATTTGGTCGGAGCGGCGGCGGGGTGACGCTCTCGCCCGACTATATCCGTGTGCGGGGACGCTACTTGTAACGTCGGCGTCGGCAGCGATGCCAGCGAACGAGCTACCGCTAGGACCGATAGGTCTCACAGTTCTTTCTCTGTCTCGGCATCGTCGCCGTCCTCACCGACGTCGTCCACACGCTCTCCTTACGGCAGCAAAGCCGTCACCGTGAAGACCCGCAAGTTCGACCCCACGAGACATCGCTGCCCGTACCGGCACTCTTCAGAGTTCGTACAGTTCGTACAGTTCTCAAAGCTGCGACCACCACGCGATTCACGTCGCTTGCTGCGTGGTCATGCATGGATGCTTCCATTGGGTTCAGTACACTGTGCTGCGTATACGCGGGACAACGGGTACGATGAGAATGCACCCTTCCACCTTGGACTCCCGGTGTGGCAGCAGGTGCAGGGATATCCGCACGACCCACGTCCCAGCACCTGCTCCCGCCTATCTGGTTCTCTCCCTGGTGAACCAATCAAGTTGTTTACCACCCTGGGACTCGAGCTGGCAGCGGCGTGTCAGTCGAATAACTAAAAGGGATGAAAAGCCGCGCGGCGGACTTACCCTGCAACGTCATCAGAGAAGTAGATTTAACTAGGTCAGAGCTTCCATTGGCTTGTCTATCTATGTACATCGTGGCGCAGAGTAATCTGCCGTTTCTCATCCCTGTGGGGCCTCTGAGATCCACCCTGAGAAAGAGGACCGTGTCAGAGGTCTGAAGCACTGCGGCGGGGTCAGAGGTCATTATAGAAGAGTCTTATCAAGGAGACGACAGAAAAAAAATAGTCTACCTGAAATTCATCATTTCATTTCTTTCCAGGAGTCGTCGATTACTTGCCATTGACAGACCTCAAGGACGGAACCGTAATTTCCCGTGGAGAAAAACAAATCAGTTTGACGAGCGGATGAGGAACGGCCGTCGCGACGGAGACGCTCACCCCTTTAAATAAGGGCGATCGAACGAACGTTTCCCCATCAGTTATGCGCGAGTCAAATGTATGTAACTAACCAGTAGGAAGGAGGTGAGGATGGAGTTATAGGTAGAAGATGATGGAATAACATAAGGATCCTTGAGGCCTGACAGGCTCTCGGGTTCTGAGACGCTTAGGTGTAATTTGTCCTTTCTACGAAGTAGAAGCACCGCGGCGCCCTGTCGCTGCAGGACGTCTGCCACCAATCACCGGTGCTTTTGCCGACCATGAAGAAAATCTGCCAAGTACCGACCACGACATGGTGAAGTGAAAAATGGGAAACAACTGACGACAGCTGAGGGCCTCTGGTGTTTATCGTTGTTGGCGATAGGGGAAAAATTACGATGAACCTGGCGCCACGAGGGGAGTCTCAAATACAGTCGTCGGTAAGATCCGAACGCGAACCAGTAATACGTATTTCAAAGTTACGAACACCTTTGTACATTGTCACGGTTTATACAGAGAGTGACAGATAGAGTAGGAAGATTGAGATAGGGCCAGTAATTCAGTTTAGCAATTTCTCATGAGTCTCTTCCACTTGCAAATACATTTCCTTATGAATTATTTACTGAGAGATAAGTCCTGCCGATTGGAGAAGCCGGTTTTAGATTGAACAAAATTCTTATTACGCTTATATAACCGCTTATATGATCGTAAAAGATGATAGAGAGATATACAGTCGATTGGTAAGAAGCACCCCTTGAATACCCATTGCATTGCATAGTAAGGTGAATAAAATTCAGTAGGTCTAGGTCTTAAATTTCGTGTATTCTCTATACTCGCCGTGAGTAAAAGAAGGACTACGTTATAGCAACTTGCATGAATCAAAGAGAGGGAGAGAGAGAGAGAGACACCAAGTAGCCTCCAAAATCACAAAAAATATCATTACTTGTAATTTCCGCGACAAGCATTAATATCAAAATGATTACTGTCATAAAATGTCAACAAGATGTTTTCCTTTTCTCTTTTTTTCTTCCTAAAAAATTCTATTTCCATACGTCCACCAATTCTTTGTCTTTTATATAACCAATGCACGTCTCCATCAGTGATGGCAATCTTACTCTCGCGCACATAGCTCTTCATCCTCTCTTGGCCAGGAACTCATGTGCAACGAGTACAAAGAAACGACCTCCAGAGAGCGTTTGAGAGAGAGAGAGAGAGAGAGAGAGAGAGAGAGAGAAAGCGAAGAGAGAGAACACTCGTCTGGCGCGTGTCTGGCGCGATTCGTCCGAAGGAACATTGTCCACCGTACCGAGGGAAGTGCGAGAGCGCGTACAGCAACACAGTATATCATTTGTGCTTGACACAGGACGGACACCCCGATGTTGTGGCTACCAGACGATAATTTATGCCCGTGTACGCGAATCCTCGAGCAATTTCTCGCATCATGGAGTCAGGAGAGTCTCGGGATCCCGGGTAAGATCTGGCCCAGGGCCAAACAATCAGGCACAGTTCAGTTCCTCTGATCCATTGGATTGGACCAAGTACACTTGCGCTGCTTGGGTCTCTATGTAGAAACGACCTGGTGCATCCTCTAGGTCTAGGTACCCGTTAGACGTGTGCCTACATACACACGGTAGCAGCGTGCCACTTCACCCAGGAATTCGTCCAGGGTCGTCGCGCGTGCGATTCGGCATGAGGAACGCTTCAGCATCGACATGTGGAACACGTTGCGATGAGAATGGATACGTATCCAAAGCCAGAGGAATCTCAGACGGTAACGTTGGCGGAATAGTTCGGACTGTCTATACGCTGCCTAACCGTTAGCATCCGGATCATTCCGCGTTGACTATTCTTAGTCATTCTAGGATGGTATCCAGGTGTATTTCTCTTAGAAAGTCCGACTACCAGGGTCGGAGAGATGGTAAAACCTGCCGTTTGGATTGCAACAAGATTTTTCATTTTTACACGTAGTTTCGTGCAACGAAGATGATCTGGGTCCTGGATAAATGTTTTTTATTTTTATTGTTTTACGAGCCACCCCCTGTCCTGGTTCGATACTCCCTCGGTTGTAGGCATCATACGAACACGGTATCCTGGTAAACCACGTCGCTGCACCCATCGACTAGTCCCTTTTAATGTGTCGAGTAAACTGAGGTATGTACGTGGACTACGTGCGGGCAAGTACTTCCGGTAAACTCAAGTCTACTCGGCAAATAGCACACACCCATTTAACGAGAGGCGGTAAAGTGCAGTGCCTCGGCCATCCCCCTATATGATACTAGGCTAAAGGGTTGGCCGAGCACGGCCGATGGTGAGTACCGTCAGCTAATAGTAATGCCGGTACAGTGATACAGTAGTGCAGGAAGTGTAGCCGTAAACGAAGGGATGCTCTTAACGAGATTAGAGGGTCGCCCACTAACGAAGAGGTCACTTTGCCTAGATGAAAAACAAGTACGAGAAAGATATGCCGGGTTAAAGCGAAGAGCATCATCAAAGGAAGGTTAGGAAAACGCGACCTGTGAACTTGACTTGAACTTTCAATAGGATTGACTAATCTCCTAAGTCCGTGTCTCAGGCGTGATGAGCCACGCATATTCAATTAATTTGACGTAGCTCGGTTGCGTACGCACGCACGCGCTCACGCAATAACGCAAGCGCGCGCGCTCGCGCACCAGTCGCACATTGAGAATAGGTCGTAGGCAGAGAGAGCACGTAGCCCGCGCATCGATCTCTCAGGCTGCGTTTGCATTCTTCGACTTTGCTCGAATAGAGGCGATTCTGGTGGGACACAACGGGCGTCATGGCGAGGACCCAGTGTAACTTTGCGATTAGGGACGTCAACGTTGTACCGTTAGCTAGATATGTATGAATGCGCTGGTGCGTACTGCGAGCACTCTCTCTCTCTCTCTCTCTCTCATGAGCACTGAAATGAGCAGCACTCCCGGAATAACGCGAAACTCATCGGATCATAGAGGAGGTGGAGGAAGAAACGACGCCTCGGATGAAGAGGGTCCCAAGTTGAGCGACGTCGTGCATGCCCGTTCTGTCTCTTCTTCAAGGAATCGGCTCACGTTTTACGAGCCGCGTTTCTATTTCAAGTGTCGATCCTCTCTCTATCCGCTCTCAAAAGTGTCTAGACTCTAACTCCTGTCCCCGTCCCAATGTCCACCCACGAATCATTACCGAGGCGCCATCATCCTCCATCATCACCGTCCTGGAGGACTTGTAGGAATACTCTGTCAGATGAATAGCACTACTTGCGGATTGAGTGGCGTATTGGACCCACCGTCCCTACGTTGTTTATAACGGTTGGTACATACGTAGGGGGTGGCCGAGATTCATTAGACACCAAAGAACCCGAGATGAAGAGAAGTAATAAAAGTTCACGTTTGGCGAAGGGAGGCGAAGAGAGCCGAGGAGAAACGATTCTCACCTCCGTCCGTCCTCCGGCAGACACATCAACGTCTCGCGGAGCGCACCTATTTTTATTTTTCCACCGAAAATAACACGCATTCAGACTTTCCCCCTGGGCTGCTGGGTCTCTCTCTCTTTCTTTCTCTCTATGCCTCTTCTCTCTCTCTCTCTCGCTATAGTTTAGTCAAGACTATCCACTGAGATACCGAGCTGCTAAGCCATTCGGACACCCTCGCACCTCTCCTGGTCATTGGCTCTAGGTGCCTCTAGTACTCGCGCACTCGTTAACGAACGTAGATGACGTGGGGGACGCGCTACGGTCTGTCCTACACCAATTGCATTTATTTTCATAAGTTTCCAAGCTTTATTGTTGGCCGGCCTTGTCTTTCATTTTTTATGCACTTTACGGTTTCGTGTTCATAACGAAACTGACGGCCAAGCCAATTGTCAGATCTACTATACCTAGTGCATACCTGTAGGGTATCTCGTGAGACTGAACCTCGGTATACGAGATGTCATCATGGGTATCGTTGCAGTCGCGTTGGTGGTCACTGATAAGGCTACCTGACAGAGGGACAACCATTGAAATATTTGACGATTTCGATTCGGAATCGGACGAACATCACGCGACTCCTCCGTCGGCATGTCCGCCGGCCACGAAACAGAAATACCCGGCGTGCCCGTCCTATTTTCGTGTCTTCGTATTCTCTGTGTCGTCTGTTTCTCGGTATCTTTGCTACCTTGTCACCTCAATCCCAATATTCTTGATTCTATACAGTACCAATAACATATATATTATTAGGATGGTCCCGTTCCCGATGGCGAAAACAGATTTTGTCCCGATAGAACTTATGGCTCCGGTATCTGTGTTCCCGTTCGATACTCTGGAGGGTGTTACAGAGAACGCACTTTACCGCCGTTTTATCCAAGTTGGATCTGCGATGGGTAAAAATCGCTAAAATTTTGCAAAAACACGTATGACGCTGCTCATTCGTAATTTCCTAATTATAGAATGGTCTTCTTGGACTTGAACCAATCCTGACCTTCCCTGCCATGCCGAACGACCTAGAAAATTAAAGGAAGAAATGGTTTTAGAGGTGTTACCTAAACGCGAAGAATCTGGCGAGGAGCTGAGTAGTGCCTAAAGGCAAGCGAATAGAAATCAGTTATGCATTGGGTGCATCGTGGTTACAGAGGACGGGACTGCGCCGATATTCGAGGCCGTCGTACGTTTTGCCTTTTTAAGGACAGGACGCAAGATGGCAAGAGTGGTCGATTGGGGGCGATCGATGAACGAGAGTTCGGAGCGAGGGAGAAACGGAGCGAGAGAATCGGAAAGAATTCTCCTCCTGGTTATTGACAAGTCATCAAGATTCCACGTAGTCCAAGGAATTGCCACATAGCTAATGTACTCCTTGACTGAACTCTAGAGGCGAGTTCAGAATCCTAAGTAGTACCGGCCCCCTGAAAGAGTCAACGCCCGAGTTTCTCTAGCATTTCCAGGTTGTAGCGATTGCCTTATGCAACCCAGTGTGACCAACAGCCGCGCCCTTGCTCTACCATTACCAACAAAAACAATAAAGCTTACAGTGTCGCGAGGACCACCAACACCAGGAGGTCATACTCCAGAGCCATTTCCCTAGTTTGAAAAACGGCATCGAGGACTTCTCTTGAAATCGAGTAGAAAAAGGCAGGCCCTACATCCTGCTACTAGAGACTGCCATTACCGTATTGAGATGCTATCGGCTTATCGGAAATCGATCCATCGAAACGGCCGGGACCTCCCTGACGAATTGCCAATCCACTCTGTGGCGAGATCGAACGCTTCTCGGGAACCGGGGTATGTACCAGGACGATGATAGAAGCTTATAGAGTGTGCGTGGTAGAAGGATATTTTACAAACTAGTCACTGCTGCCAAGACATAAAAGAGCAATTTGTTGAGGCGAACAATGAAAAGAAGATACGTAGCACCTAAACGGCCAGTGGATGTAATTGCAGGTCTGTCAAAAGTTGAGTAAATTAATAGATACAATGATAATTCTGCTAGGGCGATGAGTATTCGGAAGTCGGTGGAGATAGTCGAGGTGGTCGAAGAGGAGGAATAGGAGGAGAGCGAAGCACATGGTCGAAGCACCAGCCGTGACAGCAGCTGTCACATGCCGACCGGCACCATTACTCCTGACATCGCTAGCTTTCCGAATATTTAGGGCTCTTGGCTCCACATACATATTGTCTGCGTACCTGCACCCCCCCCCCTCTCTCTCTCTCTCTCTCATTCTTTCTTTTATAACCTGGCCACCAACGAACTCGCACCCTCCACGCATGCTGCACGCACCACGCACCTAGGACGTCGTAGCGATTTTTCTACGTACATTGCTCTCGTGTTTAGTTCCTCTTCTTTGCCTTGGACAGCCGGGTAAGACCGGTCTAGGAGAATAAAGGATCCCATTTCATTATAATAACTGAGGGGTGAATCCTAGAGAGAGAATCAGGGAAGATCGATGGGGTGGGCAGCAGAGAGAAAGTAGGAGAGAGAAAGGACTGTCTCTCTCTCTCTCTTCAGAGGAGGGGACAGCTCGTCCTGGTTATGGAACGATCGACAATTTCTCAGCGAAATGCCAAGCGAAGCGGATAGGAAGAGGAAGAGTATGAGGATGATGATGAAGAGGAAGAAGAAGAGATAAAGAGAATGAGAATCGCATGGCTCATCGGTTCAATGAATTCTACAGCGTTTACTTAAGGTTTATGGGCAGTTGATTGGATCGAAGGATTCCGGAGTCGTGAGACTGCGATGGATTGATTGGTTCACAGGTTTGAGGGATCATGGGATTTGCACCGGGCGCACTAGATCGTACTGGGGGAAAAGTCCATTTCGCTCGAGAAGCAAATGATAGGTAACATTGTCGAAGACGATATTTCACGAGGAATCCAGGAATTATGCCTGCTCACCGTGGGAAGTGTGCAGGACGTGCGTGAGTAAGATCACGTGTGGACGTTCGTGTATTAACCGATGGGGATAAAAGGGCACACGTCATGCCACCCTAAAAGCACAAAAGCACCCGAAAACCCTTGGAGACTATAGTGTCTCGCGAGGATACGAAACTTTCACGTTGCACTGTGCTCCTTGCGATCCCTCATTCACTGGATATATTAGGAATACCTTATCACGTTGTTCCACCCTGTTTTACCCTACCTTATCCTATTGTATTCCATCCGGCGGTGTTTGCTCGCGGAAAATATTTTCTTGGCAGTTCGCACTGCCAGAAACGAAGGTAAATAGTAGTAGGCAAGCATACATGCAGGTACTATTCTTGTTCGTTATACTATAGTATCCCGCGGCTGTTTTTATTTCTCAAGAGCAGATGTGCGCGTCTAGGTTAAGCGAAAAGAAGTATATGCGAAGAGACAAGCTTAGTAAGATATACGCGTATAAACAGACACGTATCCACACGGATAAACCATCTTCGAGGTAATACATAGAGAAATAATGCGATGTACTTAGGTTTCTAGGTTATGTATTGTAGTATCGTACCTGGTGGTACCTGGGTGGCGAGAGCAAGGAAGGCCGTAGCCGCCGCGACGAGTAGGAAAGTCGCTGAATCAAGTCGTCGACGTCCTCGCCGTCGGCGTCTTCGATGAGTATGCTGATAGGCTTTGGTTTCGTGTCTCGTGTCTGTAAAGTGTCCAAGGAGCAGGTCCTCCTCGTGGTTGAGACTCCAGCCGGCTTGAGCCGGCTCGAACAATCGTCCGGAGTCAAGGAGTTCGTGTTGCCTCTCGTCGTCGTCGTCGCCGCCGCCGCTGTTCTTCGTCGTGTAAGGGTTGCGACGACGAGCGTGACGTCTGCGACGAGGGATGCGGGCCCTCGCGTGGGGTCCGTTCATGTCCTGCACCGGGGCCAGCGGCGAAGGCTGGTCGCGTCAGCGCTTCCGCTCGACACCGGCGACGTCGTCTTTTCCTGGCATCGACGCCGCACTACGAGGCATCACTACTACCAACACCGCACCACTACTACCACTACTATTACTACCACCACCTTCTCTTCCTCTTCCTTCTCCTACCCCGCTGCACCACTGACACTCTATCTCTATAGTTCTCCTCTCTCTCTTCTTCTACCTTTATGTCTCCCGTTTGTTTCTCTTTTCCCTCTTGGACCTGGTTACTTCTACGTACTCCGGTACGATACTCCTTTTACTCTTCCTCCGCTGCCTCTTCTATCTGCCCCCCTCCCCCCCCTGATACGATCCTGCGTGCCGGCTCCTCTTCAGACCCAGCAGCCACTGCCGGCACTCCTTGCTTTGCTTCTTCTTGCACGAATCCTCCTTCTTCTCTCTGATCCTGATGACCGACACACTTCTGCCGGACCTCGTGCTTGCGGTCGTTGGCGTCGGTTTCGTCGCCTGCCTGTGGCGATCTCTACTCTAAACTAACGTCTCGTGGCTCCTGGTCCCGCGTGGCAACTGTCGTACGCGCCGAGTGACCCAAGGGTGAGAAAGAGAGTAACAGACACGAGGTACGATAGAATGGAAATAACAGTAGAAAAGGGTATCGATCAGAATGACTGGTTAAGAGGTAAATTTAATATCAGTTATTCAAAATAAATACAAGCCTTAGTCTTTTTTCTCCTAATTGTATTTAAAAAGTCTGTCCGATTCCGCAGTTCGAATGGACACGATCGTAATGACGTGAAGCACGCTCGAAACAGGAGGACAATGTATTTTTACACAAGCGCTGCTAGCACCGTGACGCTAATGTGCGTCTAGCGTAATAAAACCGACGGCGACTTTATACCCGTCGATTTACGTGAATCCCAACGTAAGCAGCCGACGTATCTCCGAGGAAGAACGAACAGCGAATGATATAGAAGGGATCCCCAGTCTCTGGGTGAGGGTGAACGGGGAGGCGAGGGGAGGATGCCGATATTCCCAATGAAACGTTGAGTATTATGTTTTGTGTATAAACGTGAGTAACCAAAAGATAAAGAAAAATCAAATTATTCAATTTGAGGCCTATGCAGAAGAATATACTGCGATAGGTCCTTGACGAACACTGCTCTCACGAGGATCTCGTATCCTGACACATCCTCGGCGACGCGTTCTCGCTACGATCACACTCTCCACGCGGACTCGTCGACCGTCCTCGAGCCGAGACTCGGAAAGCTCTTCCTCCGGGAGCGGCCAGTCGGCGAGTGAGGACGGGGACAACGCGTCACGTTCGAACGCACCTCTTGATCTACGAGAAGGGGTGATATTCTCCCGGTGCCAGAGCAGACCGAACCGGCATTGGCAGTCAGCTCGTCGGGGAGCTCGTCGAAGACTGGCGCGCGGCTCTGACGACTGGCTGGCTGGCTGCTAGCCTCCTTGCTAGGTCTTACCGTAGCCTTTTCTTACTGGCTCGCACTTTGCTTGACTGTGAATGTCTGATGACTGACTTATTCACTAACTATCTAACAAACTAACTAGCTGACTAATAACTAGCTAGCTAGCTAGCTAGCTAGCACGTTCGCTCGTATCCACTTGCACCGCCGCCGCCGCCACCACCGCCGCCGCCGTCGTTTCCACGCTTCTCACGCTCTTTTCGTACGCGCAGCAACGTCGCGCCGTCGCGACAATGTCGACGGGTACGGCTACCTCGCGATACCCGGCTTAGACGACCTCCTGGCAAATCGATGCCTCGTCTCAGACCTCGTGACGACCTATCAGGAATCGGATCTTTTATTTCTATAATTTTTTCTCCTCCCTTCTTTTTATCTGATAAATATATTGAATATCTGATTTCTTAACGTCAAGATCGCATGATTTCTCGATACGAAGCCCTCTTCGCTTATGATTCTACGTCGTTCACTTTTCTTGGAATCTCTGTAAGAATAGGCCGTCGATGCGTCGCCTCCTTGTTTTTCGACGGTTCGGAGTTACATAATTCCTTATTTCATATATATATTACATACTTGTATAAGTTTCTCGAGGTGGACAGACGGCACTCGCACATCGCAGGTAGGGGTCTGAGCACCTGGAGAGCACGAGGTGGGCGCCAGGTGGTACAACTTGTTGTGGGAGTCCAACGAGGCGCGTGGGCACTCACGAGTCACCGGTTTCCCAATCCCTTTTTTTAGTACCGACCATCATGGTTCGTACTCACTATCAGGGTGTCCTGCAGGCTGTTTCAGTCCTGGATCACCAAAAGTACCTGTAGAAGGAGGGGAGTAAAGGCAGGTATCAAAGAGACTGTTCATCATTAATATGCTCCAAAAGCATTTCCTGACTACATAGTAAAAAAAACGAGGGTCGAACAGCAGCAGTCTATACAATACGCTAGTATCTAGACAAGGTGTACGTACAGTGTTTTTGAGACTGATTGTGAGTGGGACTGGACGAAGAAAGGACATTGATCCCCTTTTACAAGGGAGCCCCTTTAAACGGGCGGCTCGCATTCGCTTCGTGCCAGAGGGTGACCACCCTGTTCATATCCTTAAAGACTTAAAGGCGAGTGCCGCTTTAGAAGCTCTCTAAAGACAGTGACAGACCTTCGGGTAAGAATGAAATACGTTATGACAAACTGGTACTCGAACAGCACGATAATCGTATGCTTCCCGTGTCAAAAGTTTCTTGTAAGAATTAAAGGAACATTTTAAACAGGTAATTTTTAATAAATTGCATATCTAACCACAATATTTAGTTGGCATATTCTTCTAGCAACGCCAGTTCTTAATCATATCGAAGTACACATAGAGCGTGTTGATCATCGATGCTGAGACGATCTTGACTAGGCGGTGTCCCCCTGAGGCTTATTCCTATCGTGATGTATTGGCGAGGCCCGTGCTAGCTTCTGTCTCTCTTTCTACTTACTAAAAATACGCCAGACAGATACGCCATGCGATTCACCTAGCACGTGGCGGCCTTATCCTCAGGGCCTATGGTACCGCTCCGTCCTACGTGTGCCGTCGCATCGACCCGGCTTGACTAAATTTCTCGTGAACGTCGATCGTACCTAACCAATAAATTGTCAAATTAAGATGGTTTTTCCCTGGACGAAGAAATATTCCGCCCTGAAGTAATACACGGCTAGACCCCCGGTTACGACACGCCTAGTCTCCAATTCCCAGAGTTTGCTCGCCCTTGTGGCTGGACTCGCCACCCTGGGAATTCCACGAATCGTGTACCGAAAAATGGCCTAATGAGTGGTTTCCGAGTAGGAAGCTATATCGTACGCTTGTACATAATTTAGCGCATGATTCTGCTATCAAAGCACTAGGTATATGTTCCCTGGTCAGAAAGGTTAATTTGAAGTTAGAAATCAGGATGAAGCATCAAGGAAAAAGAAGAGGAAGTGGAACGAGGCCGACGTAGAGAGACTCCGGCGACAACCACAAAACTCGAAACGACGTCAGACTTGGCTTCCGGCCATTTCCGAGCTATTGATCCACGCGTTACACGTTACGTCGGACTGCCCTATACGTAATTATAAGTGTATCGCTTATGGCACTAGTGTACCCGCAAAATACTTGTATGATCCACTTTCTCCTTCTTTTCTCTACGTACGTCCATTCGTTATCTCACTTTGTGTATATTTTTTAAGCGATATATTCCATGCACCGCAGCAATATCATAGACGTCTAGCCGATATGCACGTCCCACAAACATCCTATATATGTCCAAAAAAAAGCAGTCTGAACTTCCTTGCTTTACGAGGTATCGTCTTATGGTTTTTTTAAAGCGCGCTTTAGCGCAAGAGGGTAGAAGTACCGTAAAAGGTGTAAATCGCATTCAATAATCAACATAGTGACGCACGGTGATGAACAAATAAAACATGAAAGTGTTGCGAACGACAACGAGAAAGAATAAATAAAATATTAATAAGCGATAATAAATAGCAGCAGTCGTCAGCAGCCTTAAATCTAACGCTCTTACGCACGTTTCACGAAAACAGTTGCGTAGATATTAAGTACTATCGTATGTCCACATATCATTTGAACATATTAAATCATTTAACCTATTGATTATAATGATTTCTTTACGATTTTGAATTTCGAATTCATACTGTGTGACGTAACAATCCGAATTGACGTATCGCTTTCATCATTGGGACCCGCGAACCATCTGTCGCTTGCGCGCATGAGTCTACCTTCGCTGGATTCCCTGAAGGCTCATGCTCATCGTGGTCGTCCTCGACACGCGTCCATTCATTATGCTTACCGGTACTGATTTTGCGCGTACAACAAACGAACAAATGTAAGCGATCCCACCGCTTACTTATGCTTGGGGACAAACGTTTGGCCATTAGGTTTGCCTTGACAATTGACGTTCCTTTCAAAGAGAACGCTCTTCCAGGTGTACGACGCTCTCTCTCTCTCTGTCTCTTTCACCCCAGTTACCCCTCCCACACTCCATGGCACTTTTGTCCACGCGAAGCCGCTTTTGTTCAAAGCGCGATGATGGTCTTTTCAAGTCCATGCGAATATACGTAGAAAATGGCCAGCGCTGTTACATTAATTAGTATAGTATTCACGTTACCTCGCGCCATGTCAGGGCGTATGTAATATTTTATCACTGGCGATTTACTATGTTCCCCAGGCTTAGTATATACGAACCTAGAATCGATAGACCGAAATTACTCTGACAAATTACTGTTAGTTTTGCCAGGACTACAGTACACATCATATCGCTTTGGATTCACTCCTTGTTTTCCCATGGAGTATACACGGACCCGTTCTGGGAATTCTCTCTTTCTTTCTATAGATGCGTGCGTGCATGGTTGCACCAGAGTACATACGTGTGTGTCTGAACCTTCTTCTTTTCGAAATTCAATTTACTCTGTTCGGAGAGCGACGAACCCTCTTTCCGTAATCCGGGGAGGGGGGGGGGGGGCTTGAGGCCACACGAGGGTAAACGAGTGAATGACTAGTCGTTGGTTGGGGAGTTCTCAAAGCGCATGGGAATCGATGTCCGAGGGTGTTACGTCATCCATCTATCCTTCCTTCTTTTCTTGAAACGCAGAATGGCACGAAGAGATAGGCGACAGGGAATAGGAACAGTCCCAGGAGAAGGTGCAGGGGGTAACATCATTGGCACTATTTCAGACTTGCAATGGGGTCCAGTGTAGCTAATAACGCATTGTCATTAAGATCCAACGAGGGCATCCACAGGGAGGAAGTGATTTGGCTGTCTTGGTAACGGTAAAAGGTGGGTATGGTTGAGTTGGTGTGAGGATCCAGAAGAGAGATGGAGAAGCCTCTGAAAATAGGAGAATGAAGAGGATAGAAGGATCGGCGTACGCTTTACTAAGGATCAATACGTCACCACTATGAGAATAGGCGCACGCATAAAGGTACGCACGCTTACATTTTTCAGTCTCTAGTCTGTTTGTCTAGTAGGCGGTGCGAACCTGAGCTTCTCTGTATTTGACCACGCAAGAATCCACTTAATTGTTACTATTTTTGGGAAGATCTGCCGGATAATAGGACGCATATTAGTGTTGGACATATTATATTTGGGGAAGATGTAACTGAGAAATAAACTTTCAAATTGCTTCCTTATATGAAAATCAGAGATGGCATATATATATATATATATATATATATATATATATATATAAATAAATATATAATCGGTTTTTACATTCCATCGTACGAAGATACTCCCGACCTTGCTGCCAATGTTGACGGTCTGCAACAACAGTCATATTCGTATCTATGATCGGCATCATATCATTGTTCTTGGTGATTTCTCGACAAGCTGATATGCGGCCATTTCTACACTTTTGCCTCAAGGGACGACCCTCTTTAGTCGTCGTTACATACGACACGCTGAGTCTTTAGATTTGACGAGAGTCGATATGTTTTCTTTAATCTGGCTCGTGACGCCATCAAAAATTTGTTTTAGATGCATTTTGATGATACTTTTCATTCAAAGAAGTCCGCGACTTCGGCTAATTCTCTTGCGCGAGCCTGTTGGTGGGCCCAACGTTCTTCCGCCAAGCGCTCACTTAATCGCCATTTGTCATGGTACACTCGCTGACCGCAACTCGGACATTTTTTACCACCTATAATAATGCAAGTGCATTTCATAAAATGCCGATGAATATCGCGAGACGCATTGTGCTATTTTCATTTATAATTTATATTCAACATTGACTTTGTATCTTTACCGTGAAACGGTGGAGTCTTCATATATGTTATTAAGCACTGCAGATGAAACAGATGTCCACAGTAGAGTCTTTCTACGTGCAGATCATCATTCTCATCGATTACTGCTTCTTCTGGTTTCTCTGGTAAACAGAGTTTTCGACATAATTGACAGCGCTCCATTGGCAACATCTTAACTGACCTGCATAAAGGTTTGGTAATACCAATAAGTAGATTTTATTATGATGTCAAATTTGGGTACTAATTTACCTTACAAGGAAGGAAGCAACTGTGTTTAAGGAAGGTGATGGCTGAAAGAGTGTCGCACGAGCCTTTTCTTTTATGGGTGGTTCCACACATTGCCTACCAAGTTCTTTACCTTTTCCAAGGATATAGCGAACAATTGCTGTAGGAAAATTACTATCGGTATCTTCTAAACTAAAAATAGAATGTAATTTTTAAAATCATACGAAAGGACTCTACCACAGACATCAGTAAAATTGAATAGATACCCAACACAGCGTTCAGGATAGTTATCTGGTATCACTATCTTGGTTTTCAAGTAATATGAACCCTGCTGAGCTTTCAAATATATCATTGAAGTCTTTTGTTTAAGTTTGAGTTCATCGTTCTTTAGTAAGAGCTTCTTTAAGGAAGCAATTTCATCATAGCAACAAACAAGAGCATTTTCCTCAATGAAGTTACTTATAAATTTCAAAACTGGAAGTATCTGAAAGTCAAATTGACTTTAGCAATAATAATTCTCCATTTTCAACTAACATTAAGCTCTATCGCACCTGTGCTTTTCCCAAAAGATTTTCACATTCTTTTTCACAAACACTAGTTAGTCCGTTCAACAATTTCTCTGAGAGAGTCTTACTCTTAAGTTCAATGAGAAGAGGCACTTTCGGATAGTCTTGTGGAAATTGAATACATACAATAATTTTCTTGAATTGTGTTTTCCTGTAAAAATTCAAGATGTTACATCTGACCGGATATAAAATCTCGTAGATTAACTTATACTGTTTTCTCTGTATTTAAATTATTACAGCATATAATATCATTTTTATAAAACACAATGAGTTCTTACGTTATTTCCACTCGAACCATACTCTGAACACAGCACACCAGTCGGCTACCATCGACAACATTTTGACACAGCTTCGATACCTCCTGGAGCTCGTCGTTGATGAATCCCATGTGCCTATTCAATTATAAGCTTTATGCCTTCTATTCGAATGTTTATACGATTAAGGACAAATAAGCCTACACCTATACGGAGAGGTTAGGTGCAGTGACAAGACGGCGCGACGCTCGCCTTCACGTTTGTCGACGCGTTTGCATGCATACAGGCAGCAGAACGCACTGCACACAGATAGTTCACTTTTGGCCTTGAATGCAAGAATTTTTTTTTTCTTGAACTACAATAAAGCAGACGTTGATAAACCAATTTCTTTAATTTAATTGATTTTCTGGAATTTTGTGTAACAAAAAAAGTTCTTCGGTTCTTGTACACAATATTTGAATAAACAGAAATGATGTCAAATTATCAACTAAAGTATAGTGATAAGCATATCAAGCAACATGAGTCTTATACGAAAAATTAATCACACCATGTTTTCAGTTTGTTTAGCGTGCAAGTTCTCCGTACTATCGTGATTGATCAACCGCACTCACAATAATAATTTTCTTTGGTTTCGGTATTTATATGGCTAAAATGATAATCAGCGTTTATGTCAACTCAGGAATGTCGCACGAAGATAACAATAAATAACTTACAGTTCTATGACTTTTGGGACAAAAAATGAAGATCTTTAATGAATACTGTAGACGTGATCTTTAGATTTTGATCAACTGATCGAGCATCGAGACGCAAACTAAATGACAATATTTCTTTCGTAATGTCGTCGCGCATGCAATAATGCAGTCTTTCTTGCGCAATGCATTCGCGCATAGCAAGAGTATTGTTTTTTTTAAAGTAAAAATTGATGTGTCACAAAGTGTGCAATTCCAGTCGAGCAATTTACTAACAATACTGTGTATTATTGTGCTATAACATAATACTCGATTGAAATTGCGAGTTCGGGATTAACAGAGAGCAGTTACATAGCGATGCTAATGGCGCCGATATTATTAATTCTATATTAAAATATCGAGAGTACCTAAAAGCTAAGACATTGACTAGATTAGTGTTCTACACAATAGATGCTATTATGCTGAACAGCGTTGAGTTGTCCGCATTTAAAATTCGAAAGTATTAAATACCGAGAGAGTAAGAGAGAGAGAGAGAGAGAGAGAGAGAGAGAGAGAGAGAGAGATAGAGACAGAGAGAAAGAACAAAAAAAAGAGGTAGGAAAGAAACAAAGCATATTGACTAGAGAATTCTGCTTTTCGCAGCAGCGCCATTTTTTGTACGGACAACGTAATGATTCTGTTCCAACCTTTAATGTATTATGTAATTCTCGGAAATTGACAGATGCAATAATAATACCGATCGTAGCGTACGTCAACTGAATAGCAAATAGAAGATAATTCTATTCGCGAAGGCCTCGTCGTCAGACATATCAACAAATAAATTAATTGCATTTTTAGATGGCGTTAAAGTGTTATTAACGCAGGAGAAGCAACACCGTCACGTTTACCGTGCGTCATTTTGAGAGCTTGTCTTCCATTCGCCATCGCGATGCGAATAAATTGTTATTAATTAATTTAAATCGCATTTAACATTACCAAAGGTCATGGCAGTTCATTAGATTCTTTTTGGAAGTTTCGGTTTCCTTGAGCTGATATTTAAAAATTGTAATAAAAACAAACTGTAAATACGTTGCTTAGATTATGGACGCGACGTTCGCGTCTTCTTGGCTAATTCATTTTTTAATAAATTATCAGCCGTTCGATCTCTCTATATAGCGAGCATTTTTGGTTAAGTGCTCAATAAAGCAATTTCCGGTAATTCCTAATCATTCTCTTAATTGTTACAGTAACTTTTTTCTCTTATCTAATGTTCTCCAGAATTTTCCTCCTTCTCACTGTTCGCATTGCTCTCCTTGTTGCTTTCGGTTTCGATAAAACTGTGTAGTTCCTTGCACAGGATCTCCTCGCAAACTATTCCCTCAATGGCGGCATTCTCAATGACGTCCTTATACTCATTCTCTACAATTTCATCAGCATTCACATCGATGTCTTTGAATTCCGTGTCGACAATCTCCTCGCAACTCTTAAACACGTCCGGATGTTCGCTGAAGTTCAGCAATTCAGGATTCTCATTGGAGTTGAGAATGTCCGTGTTGATTTCATCATCTGTCGTATCGGTGGACTGAGAAACCTTCTTCAGGACACTATCTACCAGGTTTGAAGCAAAACTCTTACTTTCTGTTCCTTCGTGTATCGTCTGGTGAATTGGCAGCGATTGTGGCCTGCAAGGTCGAGCATATGGAAATGTATTTTCTTCACCAGCCGGTGTGTGCACTGCAGATATCTCAGTCTGCGTAGCGACGCCCTTATCGACCAAACCTGGTTTTGGTTGCATATTCGACACACAACGTTTAATCTCGGACATGGAGTCCTGGAGACGTTGAACCTGTTGACAATATAATACGAATAGCATACTTCCGTTAAAATTGTAGGATCTTGCGCTACATACATCCAAACTATATTACCTGAGTCTGCAACAGGTTGCACGCTTCTGCAAGATTAGTAACGACATCAGTCTTAGAGTGGCAGGCGAGATCGCCGTCGCTACACCCGCCACCCGTTCCAACACTAGGTTGAAGGCTCACGACTTTCTTCCATAGTGCATTTATAGCCTGCATTTGCAGAAGTTGCAACTTGTGTTCGCTTTCGAGGGCTGTTCTTGTCGCTTCCATGTCAGTTGAAAGTTTTCTAGAAGCCAAAGAGATCAATGAAGAATATATGACATTAACATTGTTCTATATAGAATATAATTAATAAAATCTTACTGGATATATTTATTCGTCCGAATCATCTCAATTGTCTTCAATACATTAGTCGCCTTTTTATTCAAGTTCCTGGTCCGGTATCCTCGCCACATTCTTTGAATACAAATAGCTGCCTTCTCTGTCTGATCTTCTTCTTAATTAGAAATAAGAGTATAAATATAGTTACAGTTTAGTACGCATCGAAACATTCGATCATTACCTTTATTTGTATCTTCCTGACGTCGTTGAATAGCTCTGTGTCGAATACCATCAAGCTTAGCCTGACAGACTTCACTGTCTTCGTCACTGCTTAAATTGGTATTATTGTCAACGTCACCATTACCGTCCCTATTACGCCTCGTCAGATTACTCTTCATTCTGTCGCTTGCGCTTTTTGGCCTTTGAGCGCTTCTACCTAAGTTCGGTGAACCTTTAGTGTTACGCCTCACCGGCAGCGTTTTACTCTGAACGTAATTATTTATTTTCACGCTATGCGAACATTTTCCATTAACATTCGTCACCACAGGCTTCGCAATGTTGACCTTCGCCACTGTACAATTAGTCGCCGAGTTGCTCTTCGCCAGTGCGTTTGCCTTCAGGGTACCAAGATTCGACTTCGCCATAGGATTAGCTGTATTTATTATAGGTATCGCTTTTCCATTACTGTCAGGGCATATTTTAGAGGGCACCGTTATCTGACTAGGTGAATTCAATTTGCTGGGTGGTGTCTTAGGTAGGATCCGAGAGAGTCCTGACGGCGGTCGGAAATCTGGACTCATCAAAGACTCTGGAACTGGTACTAGCTTTGTGGCTGCCTGCAGAGGACTTGAGGTTTCTGTATAATGGGATATAAATGAATAGAAAGAAAGAAAATAAATACAGTCGTTCAACGAATGATGCGTGAAATGATCTCTGCTCATTGAGCATAAATGTTTTCTAGGCCGTGAAGATCACTTATTACTGAGTGAAGGGTTAATCTTTTTCTATAAGCTAAGATCATACCTTCAACATCCTGCAACAAGTGAACATGCTCGTTCATTGACTTGTTGGATAAACTACTCAGCATGTTCGGATCTAGACTTTGAGTCATCAGACTATCGTGCTCGCTACTGAGGATCGCATGGCAGGAAGAAACCATTGCATCGGTGTGGCAGCTGGTCACCATCCGATCTGGCGAATGCATCTTCAGGGTGTTGCGTGATGAATCTAATTTAAGAGAGTCTGCTTAGGCGTGACATATGATTATTCGATAATCGACTAAAATGAATGTGCATGGAAGACATTTGGCGCTAGCAATGCTAGCCGAAGCGTGTAAATGATCTTAAGACAAATGGATTCTTACATATTACAGCAGCTAATTAAAATGAGACCATTAAAATGAATTAATATTAAAGACAAAGATTCAAAACTCTCAGTAAGAAGCGAATGCTGGGAATGAGATTACCTATAACGGCTATAACTAATAATTAATTGCTCAACAAGATTGGTATTCTGTTCTCAACGTTCCTAGTACCTTTGTAAGGCGTAATGCAGGCGCAGTACTTTGCATCGTAAAATCTAGACGTTCGCAAGTTTTTGTCTTCGTAGTGTGCCGACATTGGCGCAACTAGAGGACACAAAGAACGGTTCGTGTTGACAAAACTCGCTTTTATGAAAGTTCTCCTGTTGTTTATTCCTTTCAATGCTAACCAAATTGGAGTGATAGAAGCAACGATTGAACATCTAATGCGCGTCATAGTTCAGATTTAATCATTTCTAGTGCCCTCGTGGGGTATTAGGATTATTTCTAATAGAATTATAATCAACCGTCCAGTTGAACTCACTGGGTCTTCTTGGGGAACTTGTCCTGTTCGTGTTGAGACGACGCCTTGTCGCTGGCGACGGGCTCATACCGACACTGCTTAGACTGTGAACACTACCGGCATCGCTCTGTTGGCTTAGCTGTTGTTGATGATGCTGCGCTTTACTCAAAATCAGTCTGAGCTTGCGGTTCGTCTCGTTTTCCAATGATTCACCGGACAACGGGCAGACGGATGCTAGATATTGAGCTAATGGCGAATGTTCACCTACACGAAACTGTCGGCCGCGACCTTGAGAATAAAGCCACTCTGCCTTTAGACTGGGCGAGTGTTAGTTAACCACTGTTAGTAAAATAATAGGTCCCTATTTTTATTCCATTGTTAATATAAAATTCTACTTACCTCTCTATGGGATCTACGGCATAACCATCAATCGATTTCAAACTCATACACCAATTGATAACAAATGGCCGATAATCAAATCCGCTATTATCTATTGGTTAAGAAAAATAAACTGGGGACACTGTATATTATTGTACTGAAGTGTGATAGAGTAGATGTTTTTGTAATACACAAGTATCTAACCATATTTGTAATAGCTGATGTATATTGAAAGGATACATGTTATTACCTGTCATGCTGACACAAGGATTGTTAGCGATTGAGAAATTCACGAGATTTGTTAAATTTCCTAACTGAGACATTTCATTCAGATCCATTATGTTGTTGTTGGCCAATGTTAATGTTTCTAGTGATGTGGGCAAATAGCGTTCACACTGTCGCAGTGTTATTATACGATTGTTATGCAAGAAGAGTTCCTGAAAGATTATTTTGTTGTTATTGAAATACTTGCATGTAATATTAATGTGTTACCTTTAGATTTCGCAAGTAAGAAATGTCTGATATATGGCTGATGCTGTTTTCAGACAGATCTAGATGCTCCAATTTAGTGTTAGTATGTAAATGTTCAATCGACTGTGGAGATAAAAATGTATTAGCAATAGTCGATTATGCTATTATATGTTTAGTATTGTGAGACACTGTACCTTAATGTTATTACCAGCCAGGCACAGTGTTTGTAGATTAATCATCTCTTTAATACCTTCTATTGCCAATATACCATTGTTTGCTAGGTTTAAAGTTACAAGATTGTGCAACTTGGACACACCATGCATTCGTATCAACTGGTTCCTTACAATAGACAGCTAAAATTAATAAAATCATTGTTCCATTAATATGTTCTTTAATTCCTAATCAAAGTAGTGCTCTTGGCAGTGTTTCAAAATGTTTCTATTATTTTATATAATATACACTTCTATTCTGCTGTAAATACAGATTTCCATCATTCTGACCTTAGTGATTCTGTGATAGGAATCAAGATTGTCAAGCCTCTGGATCTCATTATCATCCACAATCAATGTGCTGATATCTGCATCAGATGGGCACCGGCTTAGCTTCTTGAGGCCCTGGCCACTCAGGTCGAGTGTATCGCACACCAAAGACTCTAGATCACGAAAGAAGTTCATCGTTAAATGTCTAAACATTGATTCCCAATACGCCCAGAAAGAATGACAGAAAGCGTCAAGATTGACAGGAGACAGAAGATTTGTCAGAACGAATATAAATATATGTCAAGTGTTGCCGAAACTATGCTGTTTCAATGAAGTACGAATTCATGAGAAAATCGATAGGCCGGTTCTCGTAGAAACAGGCCGAAAGTACACTCAAAATTTGATAAAATCATCACTAACCCGTAGAAGCCATGATGAATACAATAAGATGGCGGACGTCGCGGAGATGTCGCTACGACTAGAGCTGTTGTTACAAAGTATTTTGTACTGCCCAACAATAAAAATAGATGGAACCATTCCTTTCATTTCAGTTTAAATTCACTCCTATGGCCCTTTAAAATAGCCGTTGATAATCTGTAGAATTTTTTTAATGCATTAATTGACTCATAGATAATATGACAGAAACCGATCTGTGACAGACGATAGCAGACGATAGGCTTTCATGATTATTCGTTATAAAGAACCTCATCGTTTAATAAGGATGCAGAGATGAGTAGGGAGATGCTGAACGCTATGGTTGTAGCAGAGATGACCAGGGAGATGCACAACGCTACGGTTTTAGGCAATACCAAAAGCATGGCGCTAAATCGTAGCGACGAGTCCGGGAGTAGGATTTTGAGTCATCGCTTCGTTCTAAGGTTTCCTTTGGGAACCAGCGGAGAGGTAGCGGAGAACCTCTGCCCGCCAAGCTGCAGGTTCCTGTTCACGTTTCGCTCGGCTACGACGGAATTCGCATTGTCAACGGGGGCGATGATCACAAAATCCTACTTCCCGACCACTGCTACGATTTAACGCTATGCTTTTGGTATCGCCTAAAACCGTAGCATTGTGCATCTCCCTCCTCATCTCTGTTAAAACCGTAGCGTTGTGACTTTTCCTATTCATTTCTGCTTCTCATCTCTGTTGGCATGTCTGATCTCTGAAGGGCGCGTAAAATGCTATATATAATGATACTTAAAGACGATTGTTATTATTAATTTTGATTACGAATTGTTAGAAAATAAAAACCACATTTTACGGAATGAAACTCTGTCATTATCGATTTCGCGTGTACTCTATCGGTGAAACAGTATAGAGGTATATCACTTTAGTAGAAATTCTTCACGTGTAATATATTGTTTTAAAAATTTTATTCAATTTGTGATACTTTTTAGGCTTCCTCGAGGTCGGCACGGAGAGTATTGTAATTTTAACATTCGACCAACGTTTTGGTAAGATATTTCAATATTTCATTGTATCTTCCTCGAATTTCACATATTCCTCTATGCTCAAGATTGTCACGTGTGATTTATACCGCTTATCCGGTCTTATATCAAAGGGACGATGCTTCCACGAGTCAAGCTTTTAAATATCTGTATACGACATAAGTCTTCAAAATTTCACTATGAGGAATTTGCAGAGCTGTTACCAAAATCTAACAGAAAACTTGTTCGGTTAAAGAAGTTTAAACACGTGGAAAGTGAACGCATTAACGTAACCTCAAATACGAATTTGAAACAGATGACAACAAATGAATTCAAAGTTAATGATGAGCCAACGAATTCAGTAAACAATTTACGAGAGAATGATGTAGAAATTGAAGCAAGGTCTATCAACCCCAATGCAAGAAGGAAGGTTGTACGTAAACAGGAATCTATGACAGATGCTGAATTACAGAACATTTGGCAGAGTATTGATAGTGTGGATCTGTTTCACGATAGTGTTGAAAACAGTGAGAATAAGCAGTGCACTAACAGGGAAAATTCAGAATTTAATGTAGTGTCAAAAGAATCCAACCCTGTTGATTTTGAAGTTTCAAAGGATGATGAATTACGAGTGAATGAATTAAATATGCAGATGATTTCCAAGAACTTATACGAACAATTGTTTGGACATTGCCATAAAGATGTTACATATTCTCCTGAGCAATTAAATGACATAAAGGAGGAATTAAAAGAGTTTGGGATAAATATAGACTCTTTTACTCGTTTACCTGATGTTAATATTGCCTTGCCTCCATTGGAAGGTCGCAGCGTGGAAGAACATTTCTATAACATTGCAACAGTACAGACAAAGCCATATTTGAAGATCATACATGAGATTATGAAAGATGTTCCTAAGATGCCTAAAGAGTGGTTACTTCAAGAAGGATGGACTAGATATACCGAAGATAAAGTAGAAAGCGTGGATTACCCTTTAGAAGAAGGAATTGTTTTTGATGTGGAAGTCTGTATGTCTGAAGGAGCATTGCCAACCTTAGCTACTGCTGTTAGCAGTAAAGCTTGGTATGGATGGGTTTCCAAATCATTGATAGATGGGCCAGGAATACCTGTGCAAAGTTTGGGACATACAACAGAGATGCTTATTCCCATAGAGAGTACGCACGAGCAGAATGGTCGAAAATTGAATGATCATCAAAAGAAACCAAAGATTGTTGTGGGTCACAATGTTTCTTTTGACCGAACACGGATCAAGGAGCAATACTGGATGAATTGTACAGGTACACGCTTCATAGACACCATGTCCCTTCATGTTAGTATCAGTGGAGTTAACAGTTATCAGAGAGCCATATTGAAATCGGATCAGAAGCAATACGAAGCTGAAGAATGGCGTAAGACTGCTTCCTTGAACAGTTTAGTGGAGGTTTACAGACTTTACTGTGGGAAAGAACTTGATAAGAAATCAAAAGATGTATTTATTGAAGGATCATTAAATGATGTCCGTGAACATTTCAATCAGTTAATGATGTATTGCGCTCATGATGTTAAAGCCACACACTCAGTTTTGCAGCAGCAATTTCCTATGTTCCTGGAGAGATTTCCTCAACCTGTTACACTAGCTGGAATGTTGGAACTTGGTTTGGCTTATCTACCAGTTAATTCTAATTGGGAACGCTACATAGAGGAATCAGAATCCACCTACGAAGATCTGAATTATGAAGCTAAGTGTAATCTCTCAAAAAGGGCTGATCAAGTATGTAAACTCATGCATAATGAGAAGTACAAGGAGGATCTTTGGATGTGGGACCAGGATTGGAGCATACGTGACGTAAAAATGAAGTTGAAAGTTTCGAAAGGGAAGAATCAAGAAGCAGAGGTTGAACGAGAAAAGAAGACAGCGTTAAGGGAACAGTCTGACATTGAAAAATATTTGACTGATGGCGAAGACGAGGCAGATCCTCTCGAAGAGAAGTTTTCTTACCTACATGATACTAAATATCTATTGCCAGCCAAAATGCCACATATGCCAGGATATCCAGCATGGTACAGAAAGCTCTGCTTCAAAGAAAGTGATGAGAATTGGGTACCAGGTCCACAGAATATTAGTACATCAATGCAGATCACACCAAAATTACTGAACTTAACATGGGAAAATTATCCACTACATTATATGAGGGATCATGGCTGGGGTTTTTTAGTTCCCCACAATAATAATCTCAATGTCGAGACAAAATTGCCTCTAAAGCAGCTTTTGGAACAATGTCGAATGTCAAACTTAACAAAAAGCAACGATGACGTAGAATACGCAATGGTCTCCCTAAATAAGGACGTGGAGAATGATCTTCATAAAACAGAATTCTGGCGTCATAAGAAAGAAAAGAAGAGTGATTCTGAAAAGGCAAGTGGTTACAAAGGTTCGGGAATCTGGTGTAACGTTGACATAGACAATTGCTGTTGGTTCTTTAAGTTGCCACATAAAGGTGGAAGTTCGTACAATGTGGGTAACCCACTCGCCAAAGATTTCCTTAACAAATTTTCCGAAAACGTTTTAGCCGGTTTAGACGAAAGTGCCTCCCAAGTCTTAAGGATTGCCAAAATGGTCTCTTACTGGCGAAACAACCGCGATAGAATCTTATCGCAAATGGTAATATGGATCGATCATAAGGATTTGCCAACAATTTCAAAAAAATCTAAGGAAAAAGGACGTACTAGATATGGCGCCATCATTCCGCAGGTGGTCGTTTCAGGAACCTTAACTCGCAGGGCTGTGGAACCAACATGGATGACAGCATCCAATGCGCGATCTGACAGAGTCGGTTCAGAGCTACGCGCTATGATACAGGCTCCACCAGGATATAGCATTGTTGGAGCTGATGTAGATAGTCAAGAACTTTGGATAGCATCTGTCATTGGTGATTCCTATCGGGCTAAGATCCACGGTGCAACACCATTCGGATGGATGACTTTAATTGGTACGAAAACCAATGGTACTGATATGCACAGTGTAACTGCTAAAGCAGTAGGAATATCAAGAGATCACGCTAAGATCATAAACTACGCGAGGATCTACGGCGCTGGACAAAAATTCGCTGAACGACACCTTAAACAGTTCAATCCCTCGATGACGGAATCAGAGGCGATCTCCAAATCTAGAAAAATGTTCACCATGACAAAGGGCAAACGGATGTACAAATTAAAATGTGAGGAAATCAATCCTGATCTTGAGGACAGATATTACTCCAGTTATGAGGCTTTTAGGATATCGAAGGTGTATGGTAAAACGATGCAGGAAATGTTTGATAAAGGACGTTGGGTAGGAGGATCAGAGTCGGCAATGTTTAATCGACTTGAGGAAATTGCCGGAAGTCCAAAACCTGTGACGCCGTTTTTGGAGTCAAGACTAAGCCGTGCCCTGGAACGCAATGAGGATAATATCGATGATGAGAAGTATCTGCCTACAAAAGTGAACTGGGTCGTTCAGAGTGGAGCTGTGGACTTCTTGCATTTAATGCTTGTTTGTATGAGATGGCTGATGCGCGACAATGCACGATTTTGTTTGTCATTTCACGATGAAGCGCGTTACCTGGTTCCCTCACGATACAAGTACAATGCAGCGCTGGCTATGCACATTACTAATTTATTGACCAGGTCATTCTGCGCCTCAAAACTTGGCATAAAGGATCTTCCTATGTCTGTCGCGTTCTTTGCTTCAGTTGAAGTAGACACTGTATTGAGAAAAGAATCCAGTCATGATTGTAAGACACCTTCAAACCCTCATGGTTTGGAGAGCGGATACGAAGTGCCACCTGGCGAGTGTCTAGATATCTGGAAAGCGCTGGAAAAGTCTGCAGGATCTTTGGGACCTTGGCACAGAATAAAATCCGGAGGAAGATTCCCTACTTCCTCATCGTCTGTTCCAGAGTCTGTCAAGTGTTCAAATTAGGCGATACGAAATTAATTTGAGGTGTTTTAAACAAATATTTCTAACATCTTTATTCATCTGCTTTATTATGATCTTTCAAGAGCTTTGCGTGTCCTTAGGTTTACTTTTATATTTTTATATCTGTTTTTGCGTTTCGAGATTTGCTCAGCAATTGCATTGTTTCCCAACGATAGTAATACAGGCATTGGTGCATTTATTGAAACAATAAATTACCATTTTGTCATTCTTCGCAGATTATAGTATGTCCAAAGCTACTAAGCGGAAACATGTGGAGAAAGAAGTTCAGGAGGATTTTAGTATGCCCACTGGGAAACAGAGTATCGTCCAACTCCTAGAATCCAGGGGTAATAATCTTCACGAGGCTAGAGATCCCTCAGGGGACCAATATTTAGTCTCAATGCCCACCAAGTTTCGCAGAAGCATATGGGTAAAGAGGGGTGATTACGTTTTGATAGAACCGATAACAGAGGGCGACAAAGTCAAGGGAGAGATTGTTCGAATACTCACAAAGGTACAAATATATTGTCATTGCTGCTTTCTTAATTATCATTGAAATGTCATCATGACTCTTTATTTTTATAGGACCACATCCAGATTTATCGATCACAGAATTGCTGGCCACAGGAATTCGATTTGAAGCAAGAAAAGAGTGAAAAATCTGAAGATGATTCTAAAAATGCCAACAAAGGAATGACCGATGAAACGAAGAAAAGTGATGATAATGATGATGATGACGAAGACAATGATGACGATCTTTTTGTAAATACAAATCGACAATCTTGTTATCACGATACTACAGAATCTGAAAGCGATACAAGTACAGACCCATCAGATTCAGATTGACCAAAATATAATTTATGCTATTTCAATTTACCATATAATCTCAAATATTCTTTCTTTATATGATGTAATACTCTATTAATTATTTTACAGTATAAGAGCCTGTATTAAACGTTAAGAGAATTTAACAATGGAATATATATATTTTTTAGTAGAATGGATAATATTCATTGTGCGATCTCAATTTCGTTTTACATAAGTTTACTAAATTTTTTTCTTTTTCTCCTTATAACATGTTTGGGGCAAGAGTCTATAAGAATTTCCTGATCTGATATGGATCAAGTTCACCCAGAGGAAGCCTAAAACTTACTTGTTACGTCGGAGTCACGTATTTTGATGGTAGCTACCCCACGAAATTCTGTCGAGAACAAATAAGCAAGCAAGTCTTCATATAATATTGACTCGAATACGAAGTATTCGGTTGTACTTATGAACTTCGTAAATATAGATTTAATTTACACTGGCGCAAACAATTTTTATCGCGAGACTTCAGTTGCGGTGTTAATTGGGTGGATCGGTACAGTGGGAGGGTAGAATTATTAAAATTAAAACTCCTGGTGGAAGGAATGAACGGCTTCTTGTGTTCCATAAGCTTTAAACCCAAACAGCAATTCGTTACTCCGTAATGTTTGACAGTTCGTTTTAGCTACGGAAAAAAGTTTTTTAATCTGTACATGTTTCCATCTTTATAAGATTATAGGTATGTTTCGAAACTTACTGCCAGTAATATGACAAGCGCTGCGTCATTTTTATCTATATGTTAACATTCAAAATACGCCCTATATATCATAGTTCTAATGCGTATATAAAAACCTGTAGATCGGAATTTTTGAAAATAGCCGTGAATATTTTTCCATGATTCACTTTACCTGAGTAACATGTTGATGCAGGATTTCATAAATTGTCAGTTTAAGCACAGGTGGGAGACAACGACTAACCTCTTTGTAAACAGTTGCTCACTGAAACAGCATATGATTTCATCAATAAGTTTGTGTGTATATCGTTTCTCGTAGTATCTATTTGTTCAGTCCAAACATAGTATTTGTGCAGCCCCAGTTTGGATGGTTTTTTTCCCAAGTTTTAACAACCCTTCGTACTAGCTATCCCTACACCTTTTTGGCTATTTGCTACATCCTTTCGACCATGAGTCCCGAGGTTAGATTAAGAAGAGCTTCCGAAAATTTTTTTCATTATTTATTGTGTCACCCATTGTCCCTTCAGTTTCTTACCCTCGTCCACCGTCTCTTTATAAAAGGGGCTGATATCCTTTGCGAAAGAACGCTACTTTCTTTTGATCAAGTTAATCAAGAGGTGATATAAACTTTCACGAGTTTGCGTTCCACTTTTTTAATTGTAAGTGAGAAGCTTTTTAATGGCCAGGGTTGTGCCATTACCCAGACTATGGGTACATTTCCGTTGTCACTAGGATACGGTAGCGGAAATACTAACAAAGAGACCATCCTTATGGGACTTTGTCTCTGAAGCACAGAAGATATGTTGGAACTAGCATAGATGTTCTGGAGGAAGTTGAAATGTCATATTGTTCAGTTTAGAAATAGAATACACGAGGATTCTTTAACAATATCTCATTGGCGATTACTATCAGGATGCCTGGTAGTGTATGTGGTTACTTAAGAAACTGTCATCCTAGCATTTTTTTTATTTGTTCTATCAAGGAACAAACTTTTCCTCTTTCCGGAGCAGTTTTTCAGTTTACATTTCAATCTGGTTATGAGCGTCTCGTTGGAGTCTTAAGGAAACTATTTTGGTAGCAATACGGCTACAAAGCCACCGAGAACAGTGGTATTGTACTGGGACTGCTCGATATAAGCCTCTAGCAAACTCTACTGTTTCATAACGCCGAGTGTATACGTGGTTGAGCTTACATGTGTATTTTTAACTGAAGTTTCATATGATACTGATAACGAGATATGCGTCCTAAAACTTGGAAGCACTTTGGAGTGGGGGAAGCCTCAGGGAACACGATGGAGGGGAGGTGTTTATGACAAGATTGGACTGTACCAAAGTACGAACATTCGCCTTTTTTAATTTTTTCATTCTCTTCGTCATCCCGCATTCCTATTTGGTAAAAAAAAAAAAGCCGAATAGAGTTGTCGCGCGTGATATTTTTCAGTGAAACCTACTCACGTGTCATTCGAAACTTTCTGCTCATATGTTTTTTTTTTATTTCAAATAGGAAAAGGACGCTCTGTCCCCTGCCACGTGGCGTCTCTATTTCTCCGACATTGATTGCCCCGAGTTGAAGGAAGCTAATACAGCTTCCAATCTCCGAACGCATTCCATGCTTTATTGATGCACCTTCCTGATACGCTATCGTACGATTTTCTTATGGTAGATGATTCTGTATATAAATGTACATATAGATATAGAGTTCATAAGCTGAATCAGATTACAGTAGTCACCTGGTTATGAATTATACAAGGAATGTACTGTAACATTTGAATGTTCGTTAAGTCGTATAGTTTGTTTTTTTTATAAAAAATGTACCGACCATTTCAATTTGGACATGTCTAATAAATATTTTTCTTTTCACTTCAATTTCACTTAGAAATTCAAGACTGCGCAGAAATAATTAAAGTATCACGTTAAACCCTGTATTCCATTGCCGTTTATGTATTGCCTAGGTAATGGGGTTTGTGTCTTAACGAACAAACAAGGTGACGAATGAGCGAATTTAAATTTTGGAAAATTAAAGCAACTGCTTTGCATGAGACAATGGTGAGCGTTGTGACAAATGAATAAGTGTTGGGAAGAAAGAAATGGGAGAAATGAAACACATGGCAAACAATGAAAAGCGCAAAGAGTGCAGATTCGTCGAGAGATAATGTTCCATGAACAGGTAATGTACAGAATTCTAGTTAAAATATTGTTTTGTTATTGCTTCATTGAAATTTCATTTATTTAAAGAGAAGCAATAAAAATTCCGTGGCACTGTATACGTATGTCTTCGTTCACTAAGTTATTCCAATTTTTCACAAACAACGATACTGCACCCGTATAATATATAATCAAGAAAAACTTTTCTCTTCCACGCTGAAACTATACGAAACACCCCTGAGGCAAATAGCGTACATGTAGGGGTGCAACTTTTACATCACACCATATCTGAATAATCACCAGTATTCTGATAACGTTGATATACGACTTACTTCTGCAATTTCGCTCTCTCTCTTCCCCTCCTCCTACCCCTCCCCCCCTCTCTCTCTCATATGCTCGCTCGCTCCTACTCTGTCTCTGTTCTCCTCTTTCAGACATACTCGACTGTTCTAGTTATTCCCTTATGTCACTAGAATATAAAATAGTGTATATCATAGGCATTCAGTTTTATTGGAAAATTATGCAACACTCCGGAAAGAGAAGCTAAGTTTATTTAGCCCTGACTTGTATGCTATAACCAATGCAATAGTAGGATATCAGGGAACTGCTGGTGCAAAAATTGAAGTTAAACTTAAAATATCGTGAAATGTCGATCCTCCGTTTACATATGTGATTTAAGTGGCTTGATTGGGGTTAAGAAATTTTATTCAGCCCTTGGGACCTCGTAGAACGCAGAATCCTATTTACTCTACTTACTTATCTAATCGATTTACAAGTCATGTTATACATGTTACGTGCAATATATAGTAATATAACTACAAGGGAATCGAACGCGCTTCTGGTTGAAAATTGCTAAAACACTCTACCGGAAGGTGAAGGAACTGACGCTTGACCGTATGTTATCCTTATGTTTTTATACCATTTTGTCAGTTTCATTTTCTTATACCTTCGGACGGCGCAGCAAACTGATGCGAATCATTGGATAACCTGAAGAATCGATAACGATATCCCGAAAATTTTATCAGTTGGAATTTCAGGGTATTTCGTAAAGAATTTTCACGGTTGAGATTGTCCTGAGGGAGAAATAAATTTACACGTAAAAAGCAAATTCAGAAGCTATTCAGTACGCACTCTAGTATTTATTTATATATATAAACGTACGCGTAGGTGACTGTAATTCCATCTTAAAGAAGGTTCTACCTTATTCCTTTGAAGATGTTACAAAAAGTTGAATCCTCTTAGACGTCCGCTTAAGATTTCGATAGCTTTTTGAATTTCTCGCTCCTTTCTAACTGAATTCAGTACTGAAGCCACTTTGTATTTCGTACGTTTTCCACCCCTATTTCGAGCGAAAATAAAAAAAACTCAAGAATATCGCAATTTACAAACCTGCATCCCTCGGCATATCTGAACTGACAACAAAATTTCTTTAACGTTTTGCTACAATCGCATCTCACCGATTTTTTGCATTATAAATTACGCTATTATACTTATAAGTATACCTCATTCATCGTCTTTCACTCTTTCTCGTTTCCTCGCTTATTCTTTCTCGTTATATCCAACTTGCTATCAGTCACCACCAGCCTTCCTGTATTTGAGGTTAGCTTTTCTTTGCGTCTACTTACCATTTTGAATTATTACAGCTAATACTGCTGATCCTGGAGGATCCGTTATCTCTGGCGTTATTATATTTTCTGGCCAATATTGCCATTCATCAATAATCGTCAAGGACCTTTATCACGCAGATCGAGCTGACAGAGAATCAGAGGGAACGATCAATTGCAAGACTGAAAATTACTGCTACTTAAAGCAACAAAAAGATATATGATTCCATTGTTATAAATCATAAGAAATAACGACGGATAATTGTTGACGAGTCACAAATGATTTTCCATAGATGATCGTTGTTCTGGTACTACGATGGAGGGGATGCATTACAAGACGTAAGAAATTGGTAAACATTAGCTTGACAGAAAACACACGTCTGCTGTATTAACTACAGCGTGTTACACGTTTATTAGATATAACTCATACTGATGAAATTCTTATTCCATTCTCAGTATACCTACGTGCGTACGTGGGACACGGCGTTGATTGCCGCGACGTCTGACGTCGACGTGTTCGAGAAGATGGAAACGAAAAGCGTCTGACGAATTATATTCGTACGAAGTAACTTGGTGCAGGTCGGCTTTGTCGCGGAGATGCTAGTCACGTTGTGTTGTGATACTAATTGGTTCAACGACACATGCTGTTGTTACTTTGTGAATAATGATAAGGGTGTTTTGATTAGGGTTGCCTAAGGGTCTCGCAGTACCTAGACGTTGTTGTGCTGCAATTTGCGAATCTGTGGATAAGTGTGTCGGAGGAAGTCGGAAAGGACGCTCCAGTTATCTTCAGTACGTGATTGCCAGTTCTGTAATCACATCAAGGAACTTTTTCAAAGTTAGGCTGTCGCTTGGTCGGAAGTTTCAAGAGTCTGCAGAATTTTCGTGATAAAGAAGAGAAGGAAATCGGTCACAGGATGTCGGAAGAAAACGGAACTGCTAACACCAACTGGACGGAATCTGAGTATTTAGAACAAATGCTTGGGCCTAAATACTTGCCTATGAAATTGGTGGCACCACTGACTCTTGCGTACGTGATAATATTAATCAGCGGAATCGTTGGGAATGTTGCTACTTGCATCGTGATAGCGCGCAATGTTTCTATGCAAACGGCGACGAATTATTATCTCTTCAGTCTTGCCATATCCGATTTAACTCTTCTTGTTCTTGGTGAGTTTATACGTTGTTCGCATATGTATCTACGTGCTTGATTCTTTATATTTTTTTTTCTTTGTTTCTTTATACACGATTATTGTATTAAGTTTTTGAGGTCTGAAACGCAGTTCATTCGTTTCACTGTTGTAGCAGGGTGAACGAAAGAAATTTCGTGGGTCTTAACAGCACGGATCTATTTTGCATATCTTATCAGGGTAGTTAACGTATTCAAAGGGTGGAATGTTTTTTTTTTTAGAGAATTTCCAAAATTGGCGTGTGACTATAAGATGGTGGTTTGCTGTTCGTAGGAAGTTACGGCTATATTTTCACGCGATTTTTTCTCCACGACTAATTGCAATGGAAACGGCGAGTTTTTATCTTAAATGAGAAAATTACGACAGTCCTTCACTTCGCGTTACGCATCGTGAATTTAAGATGATAATAAAAGAGGATATTACTTCTTGTCCTCTTTTTCACTCTTTGGTGAGATAAGAGCTTTAAATTAATCTTTTCATTGTGTACAGAGGCGATAGATATCGTGATATTGTCTATTTGCCAGTCAAAGCGTTCGAGTTAATTTACGTCATTTGCAGGTCAACACTGGGAGCATCGCGACGCTGCTTGCGAAGGGCTTAAAAAAATATAAAATATACCCGTGTCATAATCATGATAGTCGTCGACCTATCGCTAAGATGTCACATTGTCAAGATACCCGCTCCCGTTTTTTTCTCGTTCCCTCACGTAATCCTTGAGCACTTTGAAAATTTGTAGAACTACTTATTGCTGCTTTCGGCACTTTTAGACTTATCAGACAGTTGTTTTGATTAAGAGGAGGGTCGACGAAATCGTTTTTTTAACATTTTCTAAAAGTTTCGGTGTTTTAACCATGTTTTCCGGAAAATTCAAATTTCAACTCGTGAGAATAACGAAGATACAGTGGTTTAAGAAATTTGTTTCTTTATAAGTTTGAACCTTTTGTAAAACTCTAAACTCGTTTTTCGCGAAATTTTATTCTTGAAATTGGTACCCAAAATATTTCGAAAAAGTCTGAACTGATTTGCTTGAAATTTCGCACGTTTAGTAATATGGATTTATTTTCGAAGAGTAAATTCCTTGTTGTCGCCAAAAAAAGATTCTTTTATAAAAAATTCCTATATTAAACTCATGCGGCCGTCGTTTTGTTAAAAAGTAAAATTTTCAAAACCCAACATGGCAAAGATTAGTTTTTGCTATATATTTAAAATTTTTTTTAGTTTTTCACAAAGCTCTTTTTTTACATATGCCTGAAAAACATACATGTTACTGAACAAGAATCAAATAATTAAACTTAGCCGTTTCGTACCAAACAATTTTCGAACAATTTTTTAATTTTTTTTCCATCTACTTAAGTAAACCCTCGCTTAATGTACCACTTGAAAATTTTTTTTTAATTTACTGTCAACTTTTATTTTAAATATTCTTACCCAAGGTAGTACCATAAGAAATCATACCGATGCACCAATACTGGTACCAGTACCTAGCCGAGACCCTAAAATTTCTCTTTAAGTATCCTCTTTATAGGAAAGCTGTCACTTGAAAAAACAAGCTCTTGGAAAAATAAACCTTAACAAAACACCTTTTTCATCTCAAGTATCATAGGATGTGAATTACTATAGAAAATCCATAACCAGTGCAAGCTAAGATTTTGGATTCCGTAACGTGTACCAAGTGGATTTTATTAAGGCTTACCGCAAGTAACAGAGGCGAATCTGAAAATCAAATCTAGTAAATTCTCCAGGTAGTTAAAAGAGACATATAGTACGGTACATGATAGTGTTCGCAAACGATGCAAAAGTTATTGTGAAATATTTCACGTAACCGTAACCCTTGAATTTCCATAATATGGCCACTGTTAAAACTACGATGGTACGTTGGACAGCGATGAAAATTGATTGCCGTTATAGTCGAGCTGGGATTATATATTGCACGTGCCTATATAACCCCTAATGTCGTTCAAGGTATGGGATACCCTTGCCAAAGCTCATTTTACTAATAAATTTATAACCTATATAAATTTATATAAACGCACTCCCTGCGTTATTGTAACACCCATGCACAAGTGCAGTCACAATGGGACGCAGCGTGTGTAGCTTTCCTATTGTGTCAACGTTCAGTCACGCTACTCCGAATATGAAGCTTTTGTAAAGAATTCAAGAATGTTCAAGACGTTGAAAGAGTGTGGAAGCATAGAAAGTGGATTCCAACAGAGTTAGTTATATTATTTCCTTCTGCTTCAAACACGAGATCGTTTTTTTTTTATTCTTTTGATTACGCCATTTCTTAGAAACCTCAAGAAATCTGAGTAGTTTTCCGGGACTGATTTTTGTTACTGTTTATTTTTCGAGAAATTGAGTGTAGTTTTTATCATGACTTTTGCGATTGTTATTATTATTCGATAGGCAGTATACATATGTATATATGGTACGATCTAGGCAGGGAAAAACGTCTGAGACGACTTAGGGAATGACATGGGAGAATGCATGCAATTCGAGACACCTTTTCCCTACTAAGCAGTTCTCGCGAGTATCTGCTAAATGGTTAATCGTATGATCATTTTGGGTCTTTCGGAATCTTATTTGTCCCTGGGCGAATTGGAATGGATAAATTTGTACTGGTTGTAGAACCGTTATCAAGTGAGATTAGAAGCATCAGTCTGACAACCTTATTAAGATCAAAGCATCCTCTATGTACAGTAACGTTGCTCATGGGATTTCATTCACGAGTCAAACTAAATTTTGAATTTGACAGGAAAATCTCTTGGATCCACTTTTAAGACAGCCTGATGGGTCCTACGTCTACGTGATACCAAACTAAACTGAAGTTCCTTTAATTTTCCTTTCAATCTTCAATATTTTTACGTAGTAAAAATCGACTATCAGCCGAAAACTTTCTCAAAGTACTCAATGAGCTCGGCGTTCCATCAGTGATCTTGTAACATCTAAATGTATTGGTTTAGAAAAGTGACAGCTGGTAGAAGATTTTCTATGCTTTATTAAAGTAGGGATCAGGACGCCCCTCTTTGGAACCAAAGTATTTGGGGAATTAGCGCTACAGGGACAATGCGTACCCCTTGTGATCGATCAATTGGACTCAAAGTGTTCCAAGAATCAGGAAGAGGTGGAGTATCGAAATTACCATCGTTCGTTTAATTGGAAAAGCTTAGAATTTCCCGGGTACGGTCGACACTCCGTATTTCAATGAATTAATTTTAACAGGTCTCACTAATTATCCAGGGTCACGAACTGCCTTGTCTTTTCTTTGAAGTCATCTTCTTTGATCCACCCGTAAGACATTGCTGTATCCGAACGATCATTTCGAATTATAAAATTATAATATTTATCTATGTTTATTAACCATCCTTTCTGAATCCCTTTAGCCGGTCACTGAGGTAGCTTATGTCAGGTTAGTTCAATTAAATCTAAACTGAATCAGAGAACGTTTTGGAGTTAGGTCTTTCTTATTCATCGAGCTTAGGTATTATAGGAAAAGATATGAGAATAATTTGGATCAGGATTCTCGAGGATGCAGACAAGTTTTATAATTTTTTTTATAAGCAGTCGGTACCCTACTTACAACAATAAGGATCATTTAGCTTTATATTTAATTATCATGGACCTTTTGCGCCTGTTAATATTCGGCGATATGATATGGCATCATATTACCAATTAACGGAAGGCCTCTTCATAATCTAGCCTATAAATTTCATTTTTCCAAATGAATTCTTAAACGACCTAACCGGAATGGAAGATGCGAGGGACTCTTTTAGATCGAAAGTTATAAAAAGATGACCCCTACAAAATTGAAACGAACTGAAACGACTAAGTTTCGCCAAGCTATAAAGTTTCGTGTGGAAATGAAATCATTTCTTGTTTCTTGGTCTATAAAAATGCTGACCCTTCGGGTTGACTGTCTTCTTGACACAAACCCTCATTTCTCTTACTCATTATTTTCACGTAGTGCTAAATTTTTTGGAAAAGTTTTTACGTATCCAGAAAGGACTCAATACTGTGTATATCTATTAAAACCAAAACTTTTATAATCGAAATGACGTAGTATAGCTGACATGGGTCGTTTCGATCAACTTTGCCACAGATTAATGTTATACCAACCTGTACATTGGGTTGGTAAAAGAAGTCTTGCGACGCTGAAGAATTTTCTTTGACAAAATTATTACATTTTATTGCATTTCATATATTTATCTTTAATGCCTTTCGAAAAAGAAGCTTCGAGAAAGTTCAAATAATTTTTTCTCTAGAATGTTCTAGACCAAACTCGATAAAAAAAGAAGAGTATACGGTGCAAAAAGTCACGAGGCTAAGCCAATCCGAATTTTAAAAACGAAAAGATAAATACAGAATGCACGTAAAAATGTATGTCTAGTAAAAGCTTCCAAGCGCCCGGACTGAACAGGTAGGCAGAAATTAGGTAAAAATATGACATCCATCACAGCCTGTTTTTTTAAAGAGAAAAATGAAATTCATATAAAACGTTGATCGATATGAATTTTACTATTATTCTCGTGTACGATGATTTGTAGGTTTGCCGAACGAGTTAAGCTTCTTTTGGCAGCAATATCCGTGGATACTGGGTGTACCACTTTGCAAGATAAGGGCTTACGTCTCAGAAATGTAAGGAATGTTCATCATACCCTAGCTCATTATTCATTGTTATTCATAATTTCTCATTTCCTCTCATGCTATGAATGTCTAACAATACTTCTGTCTTCCAGGTCTTCCTACGTCTCAGTATTAACTATCGTGGCATTCTCGATGGAGAGATACCTTGCAATATGCCATCCATTTCAGGTTTACAGTATAAGCGGTTTGAAGCGTCCTGCACGTTTCATCTTAGCTGCATGGTCTATTGCCATTGTTGCAGCACTACCATTCGCAGTATATACAACAGTGAATAAAGTTGAATTTCCACCAGGTGCGTTTAATTCGTTTATCCTAACACTGCCAGATAGTAAAGTGTCACTGAAGAAAAAAAGGAAACAGCAAACAATGTCTGCTACTTGTCGTCTGTTCCTCTGAAACTTATGAACGGGTCCGTTGGATCATTCAAATAGTATGCGACATGTAAACGTGAGTCACCGAAGCAACGCGTAGAGAAAGCGTTTCCGATACGTTCTTGACCAAAGCAATTGCTGTTCCTGAAACGTTTACTTTATTGTCGATCGCCACTACCTTCCTGCTGTTTCCTACTCTATTCGGTAGCTACGTGTTGCGTCGACGTGACAGCAACGTAATAGGCAAAATGCGGACGCAATATGTTGCTATTTTGCTGATAAGCTTGCTTGTCGTCGAGGAGGCGTTGCTGGAAAATTTATAGACACTTTGCTATCTGGATATAGGGTCTGATTAGACTAAAACTTGAATAGGCAACTCTGATTAGATTCTGGAAATTATTCGGATGAATCTGCGATATGCGCCATCCTTCAACCGGACCTGCCTCAATTTCCCCTCTACGAAATGAGCTGCATTGTCTTTTTCCTGGTACCGATGATGGTCATCCTGATTGTTTACACGAGGATGGGTCTTCGAATCTGGGGAAGCACTGAGAATCCTGTTGGGCAGAGTCATAGTGACTCGCGTCATGTTCAATCCAGGAAGACCGTCGTTAAGATGCTTGGTGAGTTCAATTTTGAGTAATCATGTGCAACGTAAAAAATATGTATACCTGGTGGACAAAAATTTATAACAGTTTTGTAGCATCGATATACTGTGATTCAGGAGTATTTCACCGACTGAAGTTAGTCTGTTCATTTAACTGTATGGTAGAACCTGCTCCAGATGGTACAATACTCCTGAATGATCTTACATGTTATACGCTATATATGTATGAGTCATTAAATGACAAATCTGTTCACTGCATGGAAAAATAGCATTAGATCCTAGTTGATATAATTCAGATCTAACTATTTTGGGAAAATTGGATCGTTCAGATCAGATTTTAAATCTCGTCAAATCTAACAAGACATGTTCACATTTTACTTGAAAATCGTTCTAGCGTTGTGTCAGATCTGATCAGATCATGTTAGATCAAATGAAATGAAATCAGATCTGATAAGTCAGATCTAACTTAACATTGGAACAATTTTGAGGTCAGGTGGGGGCACATCTGGTCTGCACATCTATAATCTGATCTGAACGATCCAATTTTCCTAAAATCAAGATCTGATCGGATCTAATTAGATCTTAGTTAGATCGAATCGGATCTAATTATTTTTTTCTCTGGCGAATCAGCGATCTCAAGGAATTAATGAATGGATCCCATTCCTTCGCAGTTTACTTCATGTTTTAATCATGCTTTACTTTCAGGCGCAGTCGTCTTTATGTTCTTTTTATGCTGGGCACCATTTCACACACAGCGACTACTTTATATCTATGCTCAAGAAAAGGATTACTACCCTGATCTGAATGAGTGGCTGTATATCCTTGGTGGCTTCCTCTACTACTTCAGCGCAACTGCCAATCCAATTCTCTATAATTTGATGAGTGCCAGGTATCGTGAGGCGTTTAAGCAAACTTTATGCTGTGGAGCACGATATGAACATACTCGAGGAAGCTGCAGGGAGTCAAAGTCAACGATCTGTAGATGTCACTCCAGTAAAGAGGATCCTGAACATTTGGGTCACCCGCCCAGCCTTCGATGCTCCGTCAGGTTAGTTTTACAATGAAGCTCATTGGAATTTTTAAGAAATCTTTTTTTATCTTGCTGCCTTCTATATCCCACGCCTGTCTGTGCTTCTGTATTAGATCCACCATTAACCAGGCTAAGGAGATGTTTACCCTGAGTCCCGATAGAAAGGATGTTGCAAAGGTCCAGAGAGACACTACTGTCCCTACCAGGCGTAAGAATCAGTTCCTTCTACCGGAAGCTGCGCGCGACTTGGAATCTGCTAGTCCTCTTCTTGGTAAAACCAGATTGACAAACAGGCCCAGTAACGAAAGTTCCTCTTCACACAATAAACTGGAGGAGTCATTGTCGACAGCCAGTAGCCTTCTCTGATAAAGTGATGTATGGTGCTTGGAACTTCTGCGAATAAGAAAAAAATTGTTCCTTTCGTCTAGCTAAGCTCTGGAACCGATACAGGAATTGTGCGCCCGTTTTACGGTGTTCCACTTGTGAGAAATCCTGCCACCTGACATTATTAAAGGAAGTAGCATCATGCTGGTGGAAACATTATAACGCGAGCAATCACATTTTTACTACGTTAATTAACATATACATAACAAATATATTGTTCTAATTTATGATAAACTATTACCAGTCCATAATTCCTGTCTCTTTCTTATGAAAAGATCATCATTTGACCTTTATGTACGTACATCATAAAGACCAATGCGTGATCCTTGAAACATTTCGTGCCTAACAGCCGTTTGCCTTACGTCACTTACCCATTACCCGATACGTTGCTGTGCGAGTGAATAAAGAAATTGCTTGCCGACAGACAATGACGCCAAATGTCAGGTCATTGCGATCGACTTTACAGGCATGTAGAACCGCTGACCAAAAAAAAAGGAAAATATTAGGTAATACGAAAGACAGATGTTGGTCGATTCGTTCGAGCAATTACTCACGATGCATGCGACTGGCGGAACGAGTGCCATCACCGTATAGTACCGGAGGGAGAAAAGAGTGTCATATAACAAGAGAAGAATGGTAAATAAGAGATATGGAGAGTGAGTGAGAGGAGAAGAGAGAATGAAAACGAACGGGGCAGAGAGAGAGAGAGAAGACAAGAGAGAGAAATCTCTAGGGGCGAACCTGACAAATGTTTAGGGTATTTCACAAAGTTTGACACTTACATCATTGAAACGTCATACGATCGAATGGATACCATTAAAATTATGAAGGCCTTGTGAAGTTTGGATTTCTCGCATGCCGATGTCAGATTGTCTAATGCAGATGGTTCACGTTAGAAGTGGCTACCGAAGGGAAGTAATGCATGAGCTTCCTTGGGAGTAGCCAAGTTATCCCCAGGCTCGAGAATGAGGTTGCTGATGACGGGTGGGTTCGATTTTTAGACGGAATATCCAGCACAGAATTTCGATCGATTCTAGATTCTCGATGGGTGAGTATAAGGGACCCTGCAGTTTCCAAAGGTTGGCTAGCCAGTCAAGAGGAACTACAACGCTTGTCGAGTTTCGTATAAAATGATTAAAGGTGGGAGAATGATGCGATATTTTTCCGCGATCTTTCACGCAAGAAAAAATTATGTAAAAACGAAAAATTCTAAGTGAAAATGTCTATAATCTTGAAGAAAACCATTGTTCCTTACATGAAAAAGGAGTACATTTCGACGAAGTGAAGCATCTGATCGCTGAAGAGAGAGTCCGTAGAAGATATTGAAATATAGTGTACCTTTTTCACTTGTATTTTGCCTTATCTCCATTTTATACCTAGAACCGCAAAGGAATTTAATAAATTGTGAATGGCTCGATAAATCGAAGAAATTTTATATACCGTGCCAGTTCACGCGAATTTCGCGTGGTGGATCGTAATGGAGCATTCGCAATACTTTGGTAGATCCGTTCAAGTTACGTAAGTAGCAAAAATACAATGATAAAATTTGATTAATTTTCCTTGCACAGTACTCGACACCTTTGAATATTGTTAAATTCATATACAAACAGTTTTAAAGTCGACTGTCCTTATGTTATTAGTTTGACTTTAAGGTTAGGATCATACGTTTCCTCGTTCAAAACCTTCTTACACATATTACACAAGCCCCTATAGGGATTTCCTTGGACTAACTAAGGGTAGGAATCTTCGAACTTAATTAAAAATTTCCATCATAATATCGCTTGGGCACATTAGTGAAAGCTAACGGCGTCGTAGACATAAATAATCTGACAGGGACCCAACCCATTAACAGCTATCGTTACCTATTAACCGACGTTAAGGTCATTCTATAGTTATTTAGTCTGATAGACGCCCGATAAATGCTACTTAGATGTTCACACATAACAAATCAGAATAGAGAGCTTGTTCCAAGTAAAAGTATACAGTGTCACAGCACTCACGCACGATATACTTATTACGTAGGGAAGGTACGTAGTAATAAACACAAAAAATATTCTGTTAACGTCTATAATTATAATAAAACTACTTACACGTTCTGGACAAATCTTCTCTTGTCACTTTCCTTTTCACTCAATTATACTTAACCTCACTTTTCAATTCGTAGCACGCACCGACGAGAATTCACGTGTCTCATTCAATTTATATATTATAAATCGCACTACCTCTCTCAGCAGTACAACGTATATTACCGTACTACCTTGTGAATGGCACATTGCATCAAGACGAGTCAAATTTTGATCATTAAAATTTTCGGATATAATATTCGATCCTGTCCGTAGGTATAACTCGCCAGCTCCCGTAAATATAGCCTGGCTAACAATGTGTCACTTGCCTTGTACTTGGTGCGCGACTTTAGCGAATCTTTTGATCTTATAATTTGTACCTAACCTCTAATTGTACATCGCTAAAGTAGGTAGATAGCAATTTACATCGGTTTCAATGAAATAGGGTCATCATCAAGTTTAAAGGTTTGTCAAGTTTATCTTTATGTAAACGTTATCGTGAGGCAAGTGTCTTATACAAAATAATGTAATCATAAAGCTGATACTGTCCGCATAAAAATGTGTTATAGGCGGACACGTAGTAATAACGTTGCTGATTTGATTCATGAAGTACGAAACGCTCGACACGTACAGACATATCGTACCTGTGACGTAAGTCGAAAATGTGGTATATTTACTAACGCATTTTCATTAGCGTCCGTTATGTCTGTTTAACTTTCGAAAAATCTATGTGTATAGATACGCATCGCCTATGGCAATTAAATTTTGGAGATATTTGCACGTGCAATCAATATTTAATCAAGTCCCTTTGATATCGGTGTTTAATTAAAAATTTGTTTCATATTTTCATTATGGTATTTCGAGCGTAAGATGATAGTCTTCAGAAATTAATAATTTTTTTATACTACATTGTCATCGCGTAGCATCGTGTTAAAAGAATCTCAAATTCGGTTATGGACGTTTTAATGATTAACTGTCACTTTAAAATATGAAATGTTAGTACAGAGACATATGGACAAAGTTCCCGTTCGCGTTTCAACCGTAGACTTCTCGTATTAATTATCTTGAAATCTGAAACATAAAATATGCAATGGACTCAGCGGATTTCAGATATTAAGAATCGCGATTAAAATAGTTGTCACCGAATTTTTGTACAAGAAGGTATTATCGAAAGATGCGGGATTCACACGTGGGTATCGTTTGAGAATTTTCCAAAAAAACAAAAGGCCATTAAACACGTCGACCTTTAATACGCGCTCGGAATGCCTTAAATTTCCGACGGTAAATGTTCTAACGCTAATCTTTATCATGGATAGATCGCTGTGAGAGATTTGTTTTCAATCTTCCATTTAATGCTAGTGAATGCTTTTACGACTTATGGAGCTTCTAGACTGTCTGCAGAAAATAGAGGAATCGTAAGATAATAGTAGCGCGTAAATGAAATCGACAAGCTCTTCAGCTAATAAGATCAAAGGTTACAGACGTAGTGTGGGGGTGTATTTGGTAAATCGAATTGAGCCAAAAACTCTATGATAACTTCGCAATGGTATTTACCTAGAACGAAATGGCATCATATTAGTAACGCAAATGAGTGACAATTAGTGATCAATTTCTTGTAAACTGAAAAATTTAAACTTATAATCGGATAATAATATACAATGTATAATTTAATGAGTTATGAGTAATTATATGTTTATATACATTTTTTTAGTATATGAGAATAAGTATAGGTATAGGTATAGGTATAGGTACATATAGTATCTCAGAAATATATTAGGAGAAAGAGAGAGAGAGGAAGAGTGCTAGAAGCAGCAGCTTGCGTGTCTTACGGAAATTCCATTACGGTTTAGCCAATGACGATGGCTTCTTTCCACAGACATTACAATGCATATAAACGTTTCTATAGAATTCTCCATTTCCTTCTCACTATCTTCATTCTTTTATTTATTTTTCCCTCTATCTTTAATCTCAAAACGATTTCGCGATACGAAAGCGCAGATAACCAATTCTCCCGCCTACGCTCCCTTAAAATGGATACTTAGTGGCGCAGTTCATGAATCAGAGAAGAGATTTAGTATGAAACATTTATTGCAGCTCCGAGGGGCGAAAAGAGTTTTTTCCGATGACTTTCTTTTTACAGCCCCAACTCAAACCATTCTGGTCAGCCGAAGAGGTTGTAGAATATATCTCGAGAGTTATCGGCATTCGTTCGTGCACTACTGTGAGAAGTGGAGTTATAAATTTTAGGTTAGTAACGACGGGCTAGAGTGTTACCTGTTTAACGTAGTTATGGATGCCCTTATTCTGCACGCGTAGTAAAAGTCCCTAGAATATCCACTAAAAAAAACATCCATAGGATAATCCTTCAGTGAAATTATCCCATCTGTTTTAGGTTAGAGTGGCAAAGTGGAAAGAAAAAAACCTATGCTAAATTTTAAATCCCATACTGTATAGTATGTTCATGTATATTTATGAAGTAAAGGCACCTACTATACCTGTATATACCACTGTTATAAAGTGCTAAGTTAACGTTAATGAAAATGCCTATTGTTCCAGGTAACGCTTTACAGGATTTTCAGTATGACAAATGATCTTTTCGAGTATGACTGTACCGTCTCGTACGAAAAGAAAAGTAAAAGAAAAGTTACTACATGTAACATTATTCCCATGAGAGATTTTGCAGCATGTATTATACACATATACTTTCATAAATACATTATATAAAATAGCGATTTTTCAAGATCCGTGGAAATTTATCATATATCCAGAAAAGTAGTAGCAGTAGGATACTTGAATTTTAAAAAGAGGTTCCTGCATCAAGATTCGTAATGACATTGAGGACCTCAGAGCTTATTTTTATAAATATTTAATTAATTTACTTCCTCGTTATATCTGCTGCATATGTTCGATTGTCTACTGCAGATTTCACAGTGTGAATTGTTATGTACTTGAATGATGATACTTCAGTGAGGTAAGGTAAACGTTCCAGTGGGTAGGCAATTAACGTTCGGTCACAATCTCTGTCTGTTCATTATATCGTATTTCCACCTCTCTTACACATACGATTTGCCCAGCAACTGGTATATTTACCTTACTGTCAGTATTGACGCTCACAAAGGAACAGTTGGAAACATTGAAATCTAATTTGAAAATCGGTCCACAAACGGCGCAGTCTTCACTTTTTGAACTCGCCCATTTACGCACATCGATCCGTCTCGTCGTGGATGTCCTACGGAATTGAAAGCGCACAAAGTGAGGTACGAGACAGGTGAATCAAGAATAAAAAATCGGAATGGAAGCAAAAGTTGAAGAAATAAAATTACCTTTGAGAAAGGTAAAATTTGAAAAAAATGCAGGATACGTCGAGAGAGAGAGAGAGAGAGAGAGAGAGATGACTTCATCAAGTAGGATATAGTAATCGGTTAGGTACTGCTGCGAGTACATTGTTTATGTCAAAAGTGCGTGCGAACTACGTATGTTGTTCTTACGAGCTCTTTGATGTTTTGACTAACTGGGTCCTTTGGGCTGTCTCACTTTGTATTTTCGTTATCTGTATTTCTTTGTCCTTTTATTTGTATTCATAAATCTCTCGTCTTGCTTGCAGACAACGACGTAACCTAATGTCGAGACACTTTTCCTCTTTGCGTCAATATCAGAAAACTCGTACAAATCAAATCTTAAGAGACGACGCCAAGTCAAAGAAGAATTACGTTTGTCATTCAATCAACGTAATTTTTGTTCACAGCTCGCATCCCATTGTTCATTTTATTATATTTGACTTCGTCAGCTCTGCCTCAAAGAGATTGCTATAGCTTTAATGATTTCATGTTACTGGTCTTTCTCGTGCTTATCATTTCTCTACTTTGTCTCTTATTCATCACAGGGACTCTACGGTATTACGTTTTGCAGTGCAGATGATGTATTCGGTCTTGGCTAAGTGGCTAAGACCGTGTTAACTGTGAAGGGGCTTTGGCAGAAGGTAAAAAAAAAAGAGAGTCTGGATAAGAGAAAAAGAAATAAATAGTGAAAAACTTCTTGCAATATTTATCACCGGAACGTGGCAAGGGTCTTCTCTTTATCTTTAACTTTTTCTTTTTGTTATTTCTCTTTCATTCTTGGCTCCGTAAAACCTTCGACCTACGCGCCTTATTGGCCAAAGTATCGCTGGGCGGTGCTGCTCTGGAGGTTCAGGCTGGCACATCCAAGCTCCCGGAGCTTGAGGGGTGAACAGCGGAGTTAAGGGCTGCTTGGGTGCTAGATGGAGCGCGTGGTCACTGGGGGGCAACGTGCTGCCAGCGTCACTTGTTCCCGGTCTGGCAAACCGCGCGTACTACAATCATCTTCTACCGTATCACTTGACACTTCGTCCAACTTCACTCTGCTTTATCCTTATCGAGGGAGACCCTCGTTATCATTTGACCGAAACTTCACACCAGCTGATTATATGAATTAAATCGATTCCTCATGAATTTACGTGATCTCTGTCGCCTCAAGAAGCAGCGAAGGGTGCAAATCGGATAATGTTTTTATCTTGTGTATTTATATATTCATCGATTGATTCGATGATAAATTTGCAACAGGCGCTAAATGACGGGTTGATAAAAATTAGTGCGTTATCGCTGTGAAAGAAACCTGAACTTCAAAAAAGATGTATAATTTGTGACGATAACGTATGGACTCTTCGTGTACGCCGGAAGTGATCCTGTAATAGGGAAATTTAAACGTGCCGTGTTCGGAGTCTGCTTTACGTAGATCCTTATGCTTATTGTTATCGACAGATAACTGTGAACAGGTTGATTTTATTAGCATAAGGACTGGCGTAATCATGGAGCCCTCGAATTTCTTTCCCACCCCCGTGGGAAACATGTCAGAATTCATGAATCTCAGCGAATCCGAATATCTCAGGATGATGCTCGGTCCTAAACGACTTCCGTTGAAGGCAGTACTTCCTGTTACGGTTGTCTACGGCCTTATTTTTGTCATAGGAATCATTGGCAATCTTATGACGTGTATTGTCATCACGAGGAACTCTACCATGCAGACTGCCACCAACTACTATTTATTCAATTTGGCAGTGTCTGATCTAACGTTACTTTTATTGGGTAAGCAAATCATTGTCATTGATAATATAGTTTTTTTTAACACAACGCTATCAGATCGTAGCATTTATTATCACTTTTATGATCACTCCAGACTTACGAAAATATTCTATTCTCTTAAGCATGTTAACGATGAAGTTGGCAGTGACAACGGTGACATATAACATAGTAACGATACTGCTGCTGATAAGTCAAATATCATCATTGAATGGACATATGTATATAAATAATTAAAGGAAGCTTAACTTCCGTCAGTGTCCCTTGGCCGGCGAATCTCAGGAGAATTTAATTAATTCTATTTCCCTCTCTTTAGTCATTCTCTCGTTTGCTCATTTACTCGTGTGCTATTTATCCAATTTCATTTTGCGTTCACTAAAGTGGTTTGCCCGTAGGATGTCTTATTTACTCAAATTATAAGACCGAATTTTCGATGTATCTCGCTAGTCAAATCAGCTGCTGGAGGAAATTACATTTTTCCTGTGGTTTTTACTCGATTTACCTGCTTCATTTTTATACCTTTCTTAATCAGATTTCTTTAGAAAAATACTGTCAGGTCAAAATGATGGAGTATTGTAAATATTCGCGTGTGTTCTGAAAACAACTATTTGCTGGTAGATACAAATTTTATCACGGTATAACAAAATTTTATCTGACTCGTATATACAGGATACTATCAAGCTGTCGATTTCTGTTTCGTAAAATTAACTTTTTTATTCGCTAAAGGAAAGTTTTCTTGATAAACGGAAATACAGTTAGCCGACATACAGGTAGTTCGATGGAGTATCGATTATTGCGTTTTCTTACACACCCTTTTTATCGATATCACTGTGTATTTATAGAGGTCTATATTTAATACGTATACCGTGTTCTAAAATGTAATATCGAATTTTTAGAACATTATTCCATCTCCTTCTTTTCAGTGCTGTCACGTTCCGTACCTTGTCCCTTATAGTCCTACGTCTTCCTAATCGCTCTTAACACTCACCCTTCATACATTTTGTACCTTGCATGCTGTTTCCTTACCGTAAATTATCAATACTACTAAAACATCCGGTTTTTTGATACTTTTTGTCTTTTACTTTCCAGAAATTTCTAATCTGATGCCAACAAAAAACCGTACACTTGTCAATATGTATCGTCAATATGTACTTCGAAACTATGTTTTCCGAGTTTTTCAATCTTTACCTTGTATTATAACCAACGAATATACAGGGTGGTTCAAATAAATTTTTACAAACTGGTTTTTCTGGAACCATTGGAGATGTAGAGTTAAATTTTTAAAAATTAATTAGCTAAGAGGGTTGGCTCTTTGACTATTTAAAAAAATTGGTGGACTCCCTATTTCTTCATAAGGAATCCTCAAATTTTTAATGGAATAGGGTACAAATTTTAGTTCGCTCTTACAGCTCTCATCAAATTTGATAAAGTTCGTATGAAACATTTTTTTATACTACATAGTTAAAGAAATATGATAAGAAATTTAATACGATTCAACGGGTACGTTTCATGCTATAGACCATCTGGGTAACGAGATAACGAGATGACAACGCTTAATTTTTGTCCAGTGTTACATAAAGAAACAAGTGATGATTATTGTCCCGACAATTAAGGAAGACACGAACTTGAATAATTATACCGTTTGTACGTCGATTACTTCGTTGATGTTGTTAGACGTTCTAAATAATGTTCGCAAAAGAATAAAAAAAGTACACGAACACCATTTTGAATATTTGATAAAATTATTTTTAACACCGACCATCTCGATATCTTTTGTGACCGTCCTTCAAGTTCCCCATAACTGTTTCCATACCGTTGTCATAATTTCTCCATAAGGGGCCATTAAAATTATTTTGACACATCAAATAGTTAGTCCATTTATCCCATTAAAAAACATTAACTTAATATCTCAAATGGCCCCGTAGAAAATAGCTTGGAACACTTTATTTGGACCACCCTGCATAAATCGAATATCCCTTAGTTTAAGTTAGATAGTAGTCCGAACGTTGTACGAGCAACATGATTTACGAATATGGCGTGACTAAAAGCAAAAAGAGGTAGTTTCTTGAAAAACCTATGCTTATACGCGCTTTTACTTTTAGTCACGCGATTACTTCGTTTGCCAATTAATTTTCATCATAAGAAAAACCATCAATTATTTCTGAGACCCCGTGAAGAAAATAATTGTTAAACATCACTCTCTTCGGACTCGGATCGTAACAATAGTTGTACATTACAAGAAAGTAGTCAAGAACGTATTTTTCCCCTATTAAATAAAGTTCACATAGGTTAAATGCGCATGTACATAGGTAAATAGAGTAATAGGTAAATGAGTATGCACATACGCGCATATGCAAATGATCTCAAATTTTCTAGCAGTCTTGGAAAATTCGTTCAGGAATTCCTGGCATTTTGAATGCAAATCTAGGAAGAACGTGGCTACTCATTCGGTTGAATAGCAGAAGTATTGGATTTACCATGCGGAATGCCGTGTTGCCGTTCTCGATCTGTCTGTAGAATAAAATGAGACTCAAATTCTTATCGTTCAGAAAGAAAGATACGAAGACAAGTGATTTACAATCTTTAAAAATTGCCAGAGTCGAAGTTGACATTTTCCCTAATGAAGTATTGAACGAAAAATCCATAAGGTTAACCTTTGGGGTGGGACATCCCAGCAAAAAGTACATTCGACATACAAAAAGGGAAGACTCCCTTTTTGTGAACGTTACAGGAATCAGAAAGAATAAAGCATCTGGGAAATCCTGTGTGATTCGTTGGAAATCCAATGAAAACGTAAATACTCAATTTTTCGCACGTGTAGTATTAACTGGAATAACATGAGAATTCATTGCCACCGATATTTTATTTTCAAACGATATTTCGCAATTTTTTGCGACACGTCATCCAACCTTAATATCCAATTTACTGTCGAATAAACGAAACCGCGGAAAACTTGCCCTCTATTTTACTCAGCTGACTTGGGATCTCATATCGTTACAGTATAGCCGCATTCTTCATATATGGAACCGTAGATTGTGGTGGATATTTAAAATCAGAATGTCATAGGTCATAGCACTATAAGAACCATTAAGTAAAAACGTATTTTTATCATAGTACTTATCATTGCAGCATTTCAAAGGAATAATTTTTATCTCTTTTTTACAATTTTTGCTAAGCCTGGAATTTATGCAGTTGATTTTCAGCGTTCTCACAATGGGCTTTCGACTATTTATTTTATACTGTTCTTTTGAGAATCCGTTAGCAAATAATAAACTATAAAACAGTATAATGGATTTTTAGGTTACCTTCCAATTTCGTGACACATGTGTGATACTGTTAAAGCGATCGAGAAAATCTGTCAAATCTCAGCTTATCAAATCGTTCGAAACACGTCGGCTCTTCATGAGGTCAAAACGTGTATTTTAGCATAATCCACATACGCATGTGGTAAACTCTAAAATGTCCAGGTACGTTTAGATCAGTTAAATATTCCAATGCTGTAAGGCTCCAAAGTTTATATTTTTAAAACATATTTCACTTTGTCGTTGTGAACGCCGCATAATCAGCCGTGTACTTCAAAAAGCTCTTTATCGAGTTTATATAGATATACCTATGTATTATAAAGCATGAAGTATATTCCTTTCATCTAAACTCGACTTACTTCGTTCGCTTTCGATTTCCATTTAATTCTGTTTTAATAGAGAACTTTCTGCTCTTTTAATGTGCGTATCGTAAAATATAATTTTCTTCGGTACCAAACATCTTTCTGCACGCATTCATTATATCTACAGTTTATACGTACAATAGCTTATGCTAGAAAAAATGTAATAGAGAATTAAAAAAAAAAGGAACGTCTTAAGTTATCCAATAAATTCTCAGTAAAACCACGTTCACACTCGCCTCGCTGCACGGCAGTCAAAATATAAAGCAGCGTTTCTACGAGAAGTGGTGCAATGACAAAAGACTCCCACCCCTCAATCCTCTTTGCTAATCCTATTGGAATCATATATTCCGTATGCTTCTCGATATCGGATAAATATTCCCTCCGTGCACGTAACATAAATCCATATGGCGTGTGACAATTTTATTGTATAGCGGGTGGATTTTTTCAAACATTGAATTTCGATATGACTTATTATTCCTTGCGAAGTCACGGGTTTGGAGGAAGAGGTAATTATCGCACAATGGGGGCGCGGAGCCGTCGATAATGAAAATCCTTGAGTACATATTTAATTACCTATAGTGTGAAAAAAAAGTGAGTGCGATAACATAAAAAAATGGTGGTTTTTACTATAATCTAATATATAGGGTTATTCAGTGGAATCGTTGCTATGGTGTTTCTATGATAGACATCAAATGAATAGGCTAACTTCAGGTAATGCGTACGGCCTATTCAGGCTAATTGCTTTTGCATAATCAAACAAGACACAAGATACAAGTAAATACAATGTAAATTGTTTTTATTTGATATCAATCAGAAGCAAAATATTAATACCAGAATGAAATCCTGAAAATGCCAATCGTATGTTATACGGTTGTTCCTGCTTCAAAAATCCGATTAAAGTCAACAAGAACAGATAACTATACGATTCAATTATAATCGGATTCAAACGGGGCTATCGAAGATATTTGCATTCCGATTGAAAATCATTCGGATTTAATAGGTTGCAGGGTCAGATGTGACTTTATTTACGATAAATCCATAAACAATACATTTTTCATTGGAATAAATATAAATCTCATTTATTCTCAACAGTCAATATCTAGATGATTTAATAAGAAATTTCTTGTTTACAAACCTCGTTCCTTTGACTAGCTATTTTTAATTGATTTTATTCAACTTTTTAAACGCCGGTATTAATTACAAGTTGTATTTCATTCCACGCGATATCACATTTATTTTTAAACTTTTTTTTCTTAATAATTCTTTCGCATTTTCGAGATTCGTAATTCTTCCTGAAGTCTTATAATCCAGAGGGAATTAACAAGTTTGCACCCTTATTCTCAGATTAATTAAATTCATAGCTTGTTTGACAGCTACGATCTGACGGAATGAAATGTTATATCATCGTTCGTAACCTCTATCAGGGATAGGGGAATATCATACGTTTCCATAAAACAATTTGGTCTTGTTTTACGTTACTCAATGCATAGAATAGGCAGTTGGGATCAAACGGTTAAAACAAAAAGATGCTATCGACTTGATTGATGTTAATTTTTATGTAAGGAAATGCGTCATCCTGACAATCAGCGTTAGTATCAATGACTTTTATAAAATCATTGCTGTTCTTAGCTGTAACAAGGAAATCGATAGCAAGCATATTCTTATTTCATATAATATATAAAAATACGTAAAAATACTTCAAGCTGTTTTTTAATCTCACAATACATGATGCACGTCTATCCAATTTGTGAACTATTGATTTTTTGAACCACTAAGAAAGCTTGGATTTCCCACGAGCCTACTCCGGAGTTTCTTTCAACATCCTGATGTCCATCTGTAAATCCATCTTGGGTAGAAGTAGCAAACTGACATCTTTCTTGTGTATAGTATACACGTACATACCATCTGATGAATCCGCTCGTAGAGTTAGTTGACGGTCCAAATAGATCACTTTTTTTCTTCTTTCTTTTCACCCAAGCTTCAATTTTTTTTTCTTCAGAACACCGCATTTACCCGTGAAGTGCGCCTCTATAAGAAAGCCAAGAAAAGAAAGGACAGTTTGGAACGATATTGGACTTATACGTGAGCCATGAAAATCCAAGCTATTCTGATTGATCCTGATACTACAACATTGTATCATCCTATACGAGCAAATATTTCTGGTTAGGAGATGCACACATATCGGAATAAGCAAAATCCTGGTTAAGTCAAGCAGAATCGACGTTAAAAAAAAGACAGAAATATTTCCATTCCTAAAGTTCCTATTACAGTGTGTATTATATTCGGTAACAGCGTTTTTCGATAATGCTCGACTTTGAGGTTTGCGGCGCGTTCAGAGGAATCTGAAATTTCCTAAGGACATAGAAGCTGCGAGACTAGGGTGAATCGATATCAGTCACCCTGACTCGTTCAAGTTGACGGAGATTATTTTACTTGAATTTCCATAAGTTTAGTGAGGCTGGTGACAGATTGGGCGTGAATTTAGATAGAATGTGATTGGCTGGGATTTAATTAATTATTCATTAGAAACTTTAAAAATATCGTGCTTTAAAAAATCAGAATAAAATCGATTGAAAATAATTCATTTCAACGAATAAAATTTATGCATTGAATATTTTTTATTGAATCGTATAAAACACGTGCCAGTAGGAATGCATAAACATTGATGTTTAGAGAAATTTCTCATTCATACTTATAGAGCATTAATGGGAAAAATTATATATTTTTTCACTAGAATTAATTTGTTTATTTCTTTTTACACAAATTTACTTTTATTAACTTCTTTTTCAATTCATTTTTTTTTAATATTTTGTTACTGTTTATCCACTATTTTATTGATTTAATTCAATTTTTTGTCATCATAGAGATAGGTACAACTTTAACTATAGCATATTATAAAATTTACAAGAGATGTCTCATGTAAACCAATTCACTTCATGTTCATGGGAAATGCCGACTGTTCTGGATTGGAATCTGCCATGCTTAAAAAAATTGATTAAAACCGATAAAAAACAGTTAGTCCAAGGAATGAGATTTATGGATCAGAAATTTCTTATCAAATCATATGGATATTGAATTCTGAGAATGAGTGAGATTCCCATTGATTACAATACAAAATTTATTGTTCATGGGGTAATCACCAATAGCACCATATTGGACATGATAACCCGTTTCTGTCGCGTGCCCTTCGGCAACCGGAGATAGCCCGAAAAATGCATTCGTATTGTACTTAGGAGCGTGGGCAGTACGTACATAAGTATATCAACTTTTGATAAGCGACTTACCCCTGATTTCACTAATATGATTTATTTGTTTAAGCTCGGAACTGTGCGATTATCCATCAAGATACTCGAATTTTGGAAATAAACGAAGTTTACATATTGAACTGTGTCGAAGAAAAAGCACCTTAGTCTTGAATAGTTCCAAAATTTGTTTCCACTTTTCTTACCATATACGCGTATAATCTACATAGTTCTACGTACAAAAGAATCATATAAATTTAGTCAAATTGAAGCAGAACAAGCATTACCTACGATTCTCTCTTTTAAAAAATTTTATTATTAATCTTTTCAATCTTATCTTGAAAGTCAAATATTCAAATCAATCGTATGATCCATTACGTACGAGATTTTTCGTCAGTAAAAATTTTAACGTTGAATTTTGAACTAACGAAACCAATCAAGGACTTTTCATGTTTCAGGGCTGCCGTATGAGATTAGCGTATTCTGGCAGCAATATCCATGGATATGGGGATTAGAATTATGCAGGCTAAGAGCATTCGTGTCAGAGATGTAAGTGAACCCTTGATGATAATAAGAAAATTTCGATTCCAGTCTAAGTAAATTGCACAGACAATTTTTTCCGTTAATTAACTAATTCGTGAGATTCCATTAATTACTGAATCTTCAAGGTCCTCCTACGTTTCGGTATTAACTATAGTGGCATTTTCAATGGAACGGTACTTGGCAATTTGTCATCCGCTTCATCCCTATGCCATGAGCGGGTTAAAGAGACCAATGCGCTTTATACTGGGAGCCTGGATCATCGCCCTGGTTTGTGCCATCCCATTCGCCGCCTACACGAACATAAATTATGTGGTGTATCCGCGGGGTGAGAAAAAAAATCCTTTCCTGATTCATTATTGTGGTCGACATTTTTTTTTCAAAATCCTTACGTCACGTTCCCTTTCTGAAGATTTTCATCAAACTTTATGACTAAGATAAAAATCTGCTCATGTCGAATCTAAAATTACCTGCACGTAAACTACTTTATGCGTCCATAGGTTCAGGCCGGATATCCAACGAGTCAGCTGTTTGCGCTATGCTCCTGCACAACATGCCCAAATTTCCTCTGTACGAGATCAGCTGCTTGATATTCTTCCTGGTTCCCATGGTACTGATAATGGTTCTCTACGTCAGAATGGGACTGAAGATACAGAGTAACACCCTTGGGTCTAGAGTAGAAGGATCCGTTCACGGGGAGACCAGACAGGCTCAATCCAGAAAAGCCATTATTCGAATGCTCAGTGAGTATATCTCTCACGTCGTAGACACCTTGAATGTTAAAGAATTGCTTCCTTATTTGATCATGTATCTCGACCTTGTGGTGAACTCGAGATAAAAAGAATATTTGCTCCGTAAAATATAACAATGATCATCCCTAAAAAAATAAACGAGTAGCACGCTAACTCGCTTATCAAGGTATCCGATTAATTTAACGACGAATCCCTCTCGATTTATATAATATCCTCGAGTTAACGACGGTGACATCACAACTTCGATGGAGACGAGTGGGATGGAAAAAAAATTAATAATTAAACTACTCTGCACAAAGCTCCCCTTGTTCAGCGTTAAGTCGCATTACTCGCGTACCTGCTTTGCTTAAGACTGATAATTATGGATAATGGTTTCCAGCCAATGTGCCTGGCTCAGGTAATGGAAATGAAGAATTACCTAAGTGACGTAAGCATCTGGGGATGTTATATCACATCGCCCGGTCATCCCGGACCCAGTCATAACCACTTCCATACCTTGAGGTTTAGAGTGAGATCAAATCAGAAATACTCATCCGCTTGATATTGTTCTAAGGTAGAGAGTTCATCAGGGTCAAAGAGTAACCCTAAGCCTGGCAAGATAACTCAAACGACGATTGATCTCCAATGCCCATAGAGATCTTATTTTTAAAGATATCCTTATCTTTCTACATCCCTTTAATATGTGATTCAGTAAAAAACCTAATATTTGCATACTTTCCTCGAGATTACAAATAGGAAATAATATTTGTTTTTATTTTTTTTTTTTTAAAAAAGGTGCTGTCGTCATCACATTTTTCATCTGCTGGGTTCCGTTTCACGCTCAACGACTTCTCTACGTCTACGCAGACAGGTCGACCTTTGCCGACATAAATGAATGGCTCTACCCACTTGGCGGGTGTTTGTATTACTGCAGCACGACAATCAATCCAATCCTGTACAATGTTATGAGCGCCAAGTACAGGAGCGCGTTCAAGGAGATGTTGTGCTGTTCTATGAGGACCGGAAGTCCCTCATCGGGAAGGGATGACCTGAGTAGTGTCAGGGAGACGACAGTTTTCAGGTATAACTCCAGAAGAGGATCCCATCAGGTCAGGGTCAGGAGTCTTCGTTGCAACCGTCCAACCAAGTGAGCTATCATACAGCATCCTTTCTATTCGATCACTTTTTTAAATTTCTAATCAGTCATCCCTTTCAGAAATCACAGCTGCCTCCTGGACCGCGCCAGTGGCAAACCACCGTTCCCAGGTGACGTCCGTCTCGACATCGAGGAGCCACACTGTAATTTGGAAGACACGAAGCAGCCACTTTTGAAGAGAAAGAAATCATCAGCGGTTACAGTGATAAAGTCCAGTAATGGAAGACCAATGTGCCGGGCCGCGTCCGATAACAATGGAGGATCTGGAGAGACTCGTATCTGATTGTGAGTGATGCTGCTGTAAAATGCTATCACTGCTATGGACCAAGTGTAGTTTACGAGAAGAGACTTCCGCCATTGTATTATTGTATTGCTGCCTGTTGCTCGTGAGGTCATTGTTGTCGAATACCATAGATCATGTAAATGTATTATCACAGCAGCCATGCTTTCATTATTTTGTTCTCCATTGTTCTTTATTACTTTCAGCGGCCTAGCCAAGAGTCTATATCAAGCTTTATCTCAGTTCTTAATTTGATTTTACTACAATGGGAACGAGTCTTCTCCGAAGATCTATCAGCGTATAGACTCTATAGATCCTTGCAAAGATGCCATTGCCAGCTTTCATTTATTTCAAATCCGTATTCCGAATATCTCCTATACGGATCACAAGTCCTTAGTCATGGACCACAGTTCGATCCCCCAGAACACTGGAAGAGTCTAAAGTAGAAGAGGGAAGCTTCTATCGATCACTATCTTTACCTCACTGTCTATTTCCGGGAAGAAAGTGAGCAAATCATTTTTCTCTTTGATGAGATCTCTTGAAACAAGACTTGACGTCAAGCTTTTGTATATTCAAAGAAAAAGAGTCGTGAGAATATGTGCGAATATTGAAGTTTTTTGATGGATCGATTCAATTTCGTTGTAGGAATGTCAAATTTTTCTTTTCGATATTCGTCTTCGTCTTAATAAACTTCGTTATTTTTCTCTTGTCTGTTGCAACAACTTTGTGGCTGTTGCAAGAGTCAAAAACAACGAGTATAGTGTGTTTGGTTATATTTATAATATTGAGAGAACAAGGTACTTTTTTTTAAAATGTTTTAATGTACACGTATATTTTGTATTGTTATTTTGAATAATCCTTATATAGTTTTTCCGTACTCTTGTACACGTTCTGTACGGACTTTCTTATATCACAGGAATAACGAAAAATTCTGCACGACGTTTGACATTTTTTACAATACTTTTATTTAGTAGTATATAGTAGCTACAGTACTTTTATTAAGTAGTAGCGTGTTCTTGTGTTCGCAAGATATAGGGTGTCACCGAAAATTCTCTCATTGTCAGATAAATACGGCCAGTCACTAGCCGTGTTATTACATCTGTCTGAATGTGAGAATGTGTGTGGATAGAACTAAGAAAGAACTTCGAGTCACTTTGTCGCGAAATAATGGATTGTCCCGACACGTGTAAGAATAAAGAAAATACTTCGGAAGGGTTTCTTAACCGAAAAAAAATATCTTGTTCATTTGATACCACAATATAGTAATTATATTACAATTAATCATTGGGACACCGAAAAATTATATAATAATTATAACTCTAAAGAATACATTACATTTCTAAGTTACGCAGTGAGAAATAAATTCCATTTTTAAATAAAACAAATATTGTTAGTAATAACTTTTGTTTTGTGGAGATTTCGATTTTTATTTAAAAAATCCACATATAATTAGTTTATTGAGAATTATTTCAGATAAGGAATATAATATTAAAGCCAAAAAGATCATGTCGTATTTTTCTTTTAAAACGATAATTTACTGTTTAGCTAATTAGTTTGCATTAATATTCAAGGTTTGCAGAATACATGGAATACTGCATAGTACAGCTTAATACATATTTGATTTTGATTTTCCAAGAGGGTGGAGTTTTTTTTATAAAAAAAGTAAATCGAAAAGGTACAATATTGCTTAACGTTATGTCAATACAAAAAATGAATATACATTGTACCTGCCATAACAAGAAGGGAGACGAGATTCAGTTATCAGTACCGGAGAGCTTTAGTCGAAGTGAAGAGCCTCGTTCTTAAATGCTTGACACGATTCATAAGTAATTTTGTGGTTAGAATTCGCAAAGTGACACAAATATTGAATATCTGCTCAGAACACTCGTTATAAATTCCGAATTTATATAGAACGTCAAGTGTTGTTAGTATGGATGGTAGAGTAGAAACGGTGAATAATTTAATTATGTTAGATGAAATTAATTAAATGAATTTATTATCGGCTAAGTGTTGGGTGCATCGAGTTGTCCTTTTATCTACCAACGTCGACACGTCTCTTTTCTTCGTTGTTCAACCAAAAACTGTCCTGAAGCTCCTCATCGGGGAAAACAATACCATACCATACCATACGATAAAGACTGTCTCAAGATTGGCCTCGTTCGCGTTGGACCTGACTATCATAAGGATGCTCTGACATCTTTATTGCTTTCAAATATATCTTTAACTAAACATACAGACTCGAACTAAATATTTCCGGTAAGTTTCTCCTAAAGTCCATTAGCTCAGGACCCGTTCCTCAGTACTATATTGCTTAGGCCTTACGAAGGTCAATTTGGTCTATCACGATAATTTGTAATCTACTATTTGATGAATACATTTGTATTGCTTTGATCGAGTTATGTTTTGAACTGGAATATTTACAATAGGCGTTAATCCGCAGGCACAGGGTATGTTCCCTACTATTCAGTAGTTGGTCGAGAGTGGGGGGTCTGTAGGGGAAATTGCGAATAGAGAAAGGTGTCCGGTATTCTTAGGTTAAGAAAAGAGGGGTACCTCTGTAGTGCCATTATTATGGTAAAAATATTCGCAACCTATACGCAATATAAAAATAAATATTCGGATATTAATACAGGCTCGAGAGAAATATTTTTGAAAATAAAGTAATCTGAATTTTTATTTCGCAATTTTAAAAAGTCAATCAACTCTTTGAAAAAAATGGGTATGCATATGAGTTGCGACATTTTTTTTTGAGTCTTAGAATCCAGGAACCTGGTCATTTATGTATATAGGTTGGTCAAGAGACTCTCATACAATTTACCCTACCGCCGAGCTATCTAACTACCCTTCACAAAAGCCATAGATACTAGATTGTTACGTATTCTACTCCTAATTTAATCCGTTCCGTTCAGTTGAAAGGAGATTCAAAAAATTTATTATTAAACATAACAAAGGTGATACTACTTTTAGCTACGATCTCGAAAAGGCTTTCAGTATTTTTGGTTCCGGTGAATTTTTGGTTTATTGTTACTTCCATTGCGAGGGTGTAGAAATTCATATAAAAAATGTCAATAAATTTGTGAAAAAATCCATTGAAGATTAAAATAGAAGACAAATTTTTCGTTAGAGAGGATTTCGCATTTGTCAAAAAAATTATTGACATGTTTATTTTTCATAATTAAACGAGTGGTCGGCAAATTATACAATTATCATGCACAATTAGTAGCGAGTATTCACGATTAAACGGTGATAAGGAATGAAGAAAGCTCGTTGAAAGTGAATAAAGTGAAACGATACTCGAGGCCCCTCAGGCGCTTAGAATTATCCTTGCCTTATGGAATTTAGTTTCTCCAACAACTCAGCTGAAATACGTCTGGTAATTTATGTAGGGCAATGACGCACATAAATTAAAAGAAGGACTTTTGAGTTTTATAAATAGGCAGCCCTGTTTACAACCGAGGGCCGATTAAGTCTCAACGGCTTCACGTCAGCATTAAGCAACATTAGCTATGACGGATAAAGAGAATTCCGACTCAATGGCTGATAATTAATGTGCATAAAGTATTAATTGAATTTCTCTTTGTTTCATGTAAGAACTGCCGACAGTAATCCAAAAAAAAAAAACATATTTTGAAAATAATACATAAACTGCAGCAAATGAAAGTCAGGTTTTTCGTGTATTAAAAATTTCATAAAATAGTACAAACGTAGAGCATACCAATCCTGCCAATAAAAACCAAAATATAATAGCCAAATCTTTCAATAAAATAACTTTGATCTTGCCTGGCTGCTGGGACCTCAAATAAGACCAATGTTTGGATTCAACTTCATAAAGAGCCATGTTACTAGAAAATTCAACGTAGCCAGCTTCGACGTATCGTTGGAGCAGGACATTCGCTTTATCAGCCAGTGGCCAATCACGTCGCGCCACCATTGCCGCGTGAGACACAATGGACTGCAGAATGACCACGTGAACCCTTTTGTCCCGAGAAAAGATGACATTAGCGAAAGAACAATGTGCGATGCATACGGCTCTATCCAATTGATGAATATTTCTCAAACACGATAATCCCATCTCGTTTTCGTATCTAGACATTAGCTTGGGATACTCCTGGAAGTAAACTTTGAAATCCGGATAGCCGATTATCTTGTATCCATAGTCATCGAGATCCTGAAGGGTGTCCATGTTTTTTCTCTTTAACGGGGTCGTAAGCAGCGACATAAAATTACTATTGAATGCTGTCGAGAATACAAGCAGCAACAGCATCACGGAACCATGAACGATTCTTACCGAATTATCACGAGGTAAATGTCTGATAGAAGTCCCTATGACTATCCTGAGCATTTCCAAAAAGGCCACGACGAAGCACAGTCCCATTGCGAATTCGTGAACTAACAGTATAGTTATCAGGACTATCACGAGTCCCGTGATGGTCGGTAAATCGAATATCCTTAAGAGTCTTTTCCACTGCGGTACATTACCGCGATCTTTGCTCATCATGCAGAATGGAGCTTGCGTGTGTGGATAGAGTATTGTCAAGTTCCAATATACGAGGAGAGGCCGAGAATTTATAGCCAAATCTGCTTGACTGAGTGCCAGAGCATTCAGCGTACCGTGGTAGGTACCGTTTTCATAAAAATATCCAAAGTCAAATCCCTTAGTCATTAACTGTGTCTTGTGGACCATCGTTGCGTTCATATCTGACATCAGGTTTGTGGAAATTACACCGTCTTTGCCTCCATATCTTGTTTTCATTGTTTCATTGGTATCGACTGTGAAAGTTGGCGGATATTTGTGGCCGATCACTCTTATGGGATAGCCATTGAGCTCGAGAGTTTTTTCGTAGAAAATAATATTACGTTCTTTATGATAATTAAGAATTTCAAAGTCATTGTCTTTCAGTACGAAGAGACTGCCTGGCTGATTGTCAGAGTCTTGGTCAACGATCTGCCAAGGCTCGGGTGCGAACTCTCCAAAAGGATTGTACGTGTAAATTTTAACTTTACCGTAATCGTCTTTGCACAGGAAAATAACAGACAGCAGATTGTTCTGCCAGGCTGTGTCTAAGAGTTCATAGGCCATATAACATTTTTCACTATCAGGACTATCGTGTAGGATTAGATACTTTCCCTTGACATTGTGCCACAATGAATTCTTTATTCTGTCCAGTTGTTTGAGAAGGGACGAAGCTGAAAAAACTTTAATGGCAAAGATATCCAAGGGATAAATTTTTCCGTAATAGCTTCCAGATAAAAAAGTTGGTAGCCACAACATCGCGTCCGTGATATGCTGATCGTCGCGTGGTCTCGTGTCTCCCAATCGCATGATAACGCACTGATTAGCTTCATGAAATTTCTTGAGCTCTTCGTCAACGAATTCGTTTCCGATAATTAGAACATTTTTCCAGTACGGAAATAAGCTAGTTTTTAACAACTGCGTCAAAGTGTCAAAAACTGTACTGGTTTTGGGGTTCTTTGTGACGATAATTTGTTGAGTAGAAATCAGAAAGAAAAATGACTTCAGGATCACTAGAATTAGAGCGAAATCTTTACTGACACCTGCCATCGTTTTAACGTGATAACGTATGACGAATTCTGTTCCGATCAGCTATTATAAAAGGTCGGGTGACCGTGAATAATTCATATCCATTAGAACGAAAGTTTCTGGAATCCGTTTATACGGCGAAAAGCTTTGGTTCGTTGAGTTGATCTTCTTCGGACTAAATGATCTTATTCTGTCGTTATAACGAAAATTCTTTTTTTTTTTTACCATAAGTATAAATGGATATGATAACGGATTATGACTTTATGTAAAACTTTTCTTTCTGTTACTTTTATTCTTCTTTATGTTTACTTGATTATATAAATTTTTAACATCCTGATACCTGTGGTATCATTAACATCTATTCTTATCACGTAACATGCTAACGATATTAGCTTCCAGGTAGGACGCTCAGACGTCGCAACGAATCGCGCTCACAAATAATGGAATATGCCACTTGGCATATTAAAGTACGATAGATGAATGTAAAATCGCAACCGACGATACTGTATCGTCAGCATAACTAACATTGAAAAATGTGAAGTCCGTAGTAAAATTTTTCATTGTCAATTTTATTTGTCACATATAATACGTGGCGAATCAATGGAAATCAATGGAAACTCATCAATCGTCTTTGGCACATTGAAAAATTTTTTTGAGAGTGCCTACCACGAAAGACGTGTTTTCGTCTGTCACTTTGAGTCATTTCACTCGTGGACCGAGTACAGTCGCGAGACATTGTGACGTTTGAGAGTAACGACATAGAAAAAAAAAAATTAAAGCAAGCAAGTTTAATTCGCAGTGGAGGAAAAAATATAAATTACAGAATATCTCATGAGTAAATTAAAGTCTGTTTGAAGTCTCAATTACGCCTTTATAACCGGTTTATTCTTTTATCTTTTTACTGTCTTTGCCTTTTTGGGTGACTCGACACCCTCAAATTTTTACGACGTGTCTCGTCGACTCAGTAAGGCATAACAGTGGGACGATTAACGAGAAGGTAATCCATCTCTCACGAGGGTTCGGATGTTTTTTTGAATAAAAGTTACTCCCTCTGTTGGTTCGGACGTAATTACGTTCAATTAAATGTACTGGAAATTTATTACCGTTGTCATTCATCGCCCTTGTTCCGGTTTCCACTTTGGGCATACATTCTATATACCCGTCAAATAATGAAATACCAAAACGGCATTGACGTCCATTAATCTTATCGTGGGAGAGTCAAGTGATATGCGCCTGAAGTACCTACACTTCTGTTGCTTACTCGATTGAACATCACAGAATTGACTGTCCCTTACTAGTAGAATTCGGTTACCTTATCTACTACTGCACAGGTAAAACTTTCTGACAGCTTAGCAAGGCTGAACTTTTCAAATGAATCGAGTCTTGTTTTATCTTCGCGTTCTCTACTTGAGTTACCAGTAGGTATAATTGATCCACGAGTTGAAAATGTTTTTTTGACTGTCTGCAAACAATTGCAAATCACACTTCATTTTCCATCAAATAACATAAACGTTTGTAAAGATAGAAAAACGAAATGTATTTAGTAGAAAATTATGTGTATACATACATAGTAAAAAAATATTTTATGAAGTAACATATATCTGCCTTGCTTAGAGATCTTATTGTTTTTTATCTGTCCTAAAAAAAATCATATCAAAATTATGGACTGACTATATATATGGTACCATATATCGAATATCTAACACATCAAACATGATCAAAATAGTCAATAAAAATGGCCAGGAGCTTCGGAGAAGGTTTTTTGACTTCTTGTATACTTGGGGGAAACCTCAGAGTCGCCTACGTAGGTGGAGTTGTATATATTTACAGTGGATATTTTTTTGATTAGAAAAAAGAAAAAAAGAAAAAATAAGTTGATAAAAGATCTTATCACCGAGAAAAAGTGATACACGGGAGCTCTGTGTCTTTACTCTCTGGCGTTCCTTTATATAATCCGGGATTTTAGGCAAGAGAAAAAGGATGTTTACATGGGATAAGTAAAATGCGAACGAACGAAAGTGTCATGGAAGAAATGGGGGTTGATTATGAGAGTAAGGGAAACATTTTTATCCCTTATCGATTAGTAACGACTCGCCAGATTTTTGATGATCTACAGCGACCTAACCTGCCGTCCAACAATCAGTTTAGGATACACATGACCCTTGTTCATTTTATTATTTTATCGGAGGCCTGGGGCGAGTTCTTTCCTAAGTGGAACAAATAACAGGATTCTATCCAAGAACCTATATCGAACGGATTCAAGGGTCGCAGCAACAGGACGCTGTATACATATTTTATAGAATTTCAATATTTATTCTTTTTTGGTACTAACGCGGTACGTGGGCTGCCTGAGACACCCCGAATCCATTTTTTTAAAATAGAGTACAAATCACGTGGTTAACGCTAAGGTCCGAACGTTTATGACTTTGGGTCAAGTTGAACTTGGAACTTTGAACCAAGTCGTGCTTCAAAGCAATGTTATTACTTGATTTCTAATATTTAATTGTTTTATGGTATAGGATTGTGTGTTCTGTACTTGGATGAATTGAATTTTTTGAATTTTTTAAATGATTTTTCGAACGAAAACGAATTTTTAACACTGTGTAGTGCACTGTGTCCTTTATGGATACAACTTTTTTTATTTTTTAGATAAATCTCGTGCACTCTCTGTTTGCTCTCTGACTTTTGAGAAATTACTAATTGACATAGTTAGCTAATTATTAATTAGCGGTACGCGACGATTTTGCATAACGAGTTACCAACAACTATCACTAACTATCAAAACGATGGCTTGTCGCGTATTAATTCGAATGGTAGGGAGCTGTGGCTTTATGGAAGGATTGGTAAGCATGTCCGGAATTGCATTGAGGTGAATATTTGCATATACATATATATGTTTGACTAAGGGCTACTGCGAGGACGGTTACTTCAATAAATCGAATACTCTAAGGACTTGTGGCTGTTTCGGGGTTGAACTTCGAAAAAGTTACAATTTATGGGCTGGTTTGCGAATTGGTCGGAAAATACATAGCCTCAATAGCAATCGGCCGATATCAAGACACCCTGAATTTATTATTTTGAAGGGTGTCCTTAAAAATATTGTCAGTAAATTCGATCATAAGGCAAGTTCCAGGATCGTCCTGAAAATATACACAAAACATAATCTTCGGATATCGGAAATCGTTGTCCCCAAATTAGCTAGTGGTAAAAAATAGTGTCCTGAAAATGACCATTTTAATATATCCTATATATATAATATATGTAAAAATATTTAGTATATATATATTAAAATCGTATTCGAAATAGTTCAACGTCAAATATATATATATATTATAGATACATACTCTCCTTATAGTTCAGAGAATTATACAATCCGAAAGTTGCAATGGATCATCATCACAAAACATTCAACAATTCTCTCGTAAAGTGCAGATAAAACAGTAATTGACTACAAATTAACGAAATAATTAATGCACCGTAACGAATTTATAACCGCGGAACATGACGTTGCATCATTGTACAAAATAAAAGGGTTCATGATATCACATGATGTATGTGGAATGCTGGTTGCAAAATTGAGAACGTAGATATTTCGTTATTTAGGAATAATTCTTTAAATTAAGTACGGCAAAGAAGAAACGTTTAAAATTAGTTTAATTGTGATCACTCTTATCTATTTACTTATTAAAAAAAAGTAACATGATAAGAAATTTGACGTAAAGTCAGTCAACGAGTAAAACGTATTTTTTTGACAGATCGAAAACATTAAAGTCTCTACATTGCGTTGTCGAAAATGTTTAAAGGCATATAAATTTAATTTATAATTCCATTTTTTAAATAATTTACCTACCTCAGGCCGTGCGAGCAACAAAGAGGAGAGTGCAGACTAAACGTCAAAGCAACACTCGTTACGTCCTTTTCGCTCGCCATCTCAATACACCATGATCTCGTGCACAAATCGTATTGATCTTGGTGGCAATCGATTCAGAACCCCCAATTCCTATAGCGAATGTATCAATAACTTTTTCTCATATATGACGCTTCATAAGATATTCGACTACAGACACAGATACAAGAGCTGACTCGGGTTAGGAGTCTCGGCAGTCTGAGCCCTGTACAGCCGGTTGCCTGTACTTGGGGGCAAAACTCGACCGAGTCTCTTGATATACGAATTAGACCAGGATGGGAAAAAGAGACTGTAGTAGTTAATTAGAAATTTTATCGGCAAATGAAAAAGAAGCTGAACAAAGAAGAGGATTAATTATAAATCGTTTAGAAAGAAAAGATTGTCATAGTTATAGTTTATATTATAGTTATAGTTTCTTTGATGTCTGGTTTACCACTCGAAATTTAATTCTGCTTCAGTTCCTCCACGTCCTACACAAGGATTAAGGGATCCAAACCAGAATAGACATCCTAGCTTGAAACTCTGCCGAAAGCCTTCAGGTCCTAAAAAATTTTCAACCGCAAAAGTCGACAAGAAGAGAACATATCTTTGACGTACGTGAGAAAGTACTGTAACATTGAAGTGGAGACGGCGGAACCAAAAAAGAGGGGAGGTACTAGGACTTTCCAAATTCTAGTCTGAGTCTCAATCCTCTTAAAGCAAACGTACTTACCAAGTTGATGCTTAAAGCAAACTTTAAACGTTAAGTTCTGAAATGTTAATTTAGCCACATAGATTTTATTTTGGGATATGTAGAGTCAAGCTAGAATATAGAGAATTTATTTGGTCGATTCGTTATATGTATATCTTGTCTCTAGATCGTGAAGTCTAACAGTAGTTTTTTAATACCATCTATGGTCGTAGTCCGATATAAGACTTCTTGTTTAATTGAAGGCTGGGTCCCTTAGATTATACGTGGGAAAGACTTGTTTTATATAGGTTAAAGATATCAACCTAAGACCTTAATGTCCGACGACGACTATACGAGTCCGTTATATTCAAATTGGTTAATGGAGCAATGTGTATTCATATAACAGGCAAGCTAACCACTGTATTCGTGCTACACGATTATCGTATTACCAATGTTAAATAGTTCATTTTACTAATACGAATTGGCGGCGAATAAAAATATTCCAGCTCATCGATTGTGCTGTAATTAATATGTGCAGAGTTAAATCGGTTGCATGGTGTTTTTGTTTTTGATATTGCTACTAGTAAAATTGCTATAACATTTTCATTGTGCTGATATAATATTAAAAACTCCATCTCTATTTTCTTTTAGATATCTGCGTGATATTTTGGATTAAGTTTCTCATAAATTCACATTCGACTGAATTTCAAAGAGACTATCGGGTTCCAGAACACTAGTGGAATGTGTACTGAGATAATTACATGATCTACAGTGTCTGTAGGCAGTTAAATGGAAATCTACTTAACTGTCATTATATACATTAGCAACGACTTACTAATATAAGAATCTAATCGATTATCACTATAACAGGTTATTATCATGATAAAATGTTACCACTATTTTTTCACGAGGACGCAGCATGTCAACTCAAAATTTCGATTGGATCAATTTTAGATCCCGTTTTGAAATTCTAACTCGATTTCGTTCTTTTTAATTTCAATTCCCTTGATGTCTCAATATGCTGCTTAAGTTAAAACTTCACTTTTATTTCACAAGGTCCTACGATTAGGACACGAAGATTAAAAATAAGGTTTACAGAAATTTTGACTCTCATTTGAATTTTCAGGTTTTAAAAAAACGATTGAATCATTATTTTCAATCTCAAGAGCTCCCGTGAAAACGAGCTATTTATGTTAATGAGAGTAAATAAATTATTTAATTGAACATTCCTATTTTTTTTCAATTCCAATAGATAATTAAACAATTCAAAGACACGATGAAAATATATAAAAATTATAATAATTTGTTCGAGTTATAATTCCTTTTTTTTTTAAATTTCAAATTAAGCGGTAAAGTGAGATAGAGATGATTATCAATAGACACTGAAATACACAGTCAAAGTTAGACACGAAATAGGAATAAATATTAAGTTTTCTTCTTTATGGCATTTATGAAGACTGGGAAGAGCAACATCTACTTTATTACCACCTTGTACTCTAAAAGTTTCTCTCAGTACAATTTCTTGTACAGTCGTATAATGAATTCTCATACATCTATTTCTATATTTAAGATTTTTTATATTTTTGAAACAATATGTTGAAAGACCAAAAAATCGTCCTGTATGGTCTTTAAAAATATATAAGACGTAATATGTACCCATGCTTGATACATGCAGATCTAAATTTTGCAACTGATCAATCACAAATAAAAAATTGATTTCTCAGTGTAATTATATTACAGTTGATAGGAGAAAAATTAATGGAAGATTTATGGAAAATCAATTTTTGAATGGAGAAAATCGAAGACCTCTATACATATATCAAGTATCTTATTTCCCGTATATGGGTTATATTTTCAAAATGGGATGTCATATTGATACAAATCGCATATGAGAATTTGTATTGGGTCATAGACAATAAATAAATGTAAAAAATGCTTTCGCAATAACGAAATTAAATTGGAACTAGAATTTAATTGGACTGTAATTCTAGAGATTTTAGCAAAACAAAAATGATTTATAAATTTGAGATATAACGCCTGAAGCCAAGCAATAAAAAGCTAATTGAAAAAGCATGACCACTTATCGTGCATACGTTCTTAGTAGTGATACTAAATCTTCGCTGAATTCGAAAGCTACTTAGATAGAAACTGTCACGAGTCCCAATAAAGTCTATCGGTATTGGCATAATATGCTTGATAAGAAGATAAGATCTTCGAGTATACCAAGAGAATTTTTAAGTATTTTTTTCCTTGAAATTCAGTGTAAAACTAGCTGTAAGATATCTTGACATTATATCATGCTTTATCGATAAGGTAGAACTACTCAACGGAAACAGGAGCAAATTTACAAGAAACAAAACAGTAAAATTCAGGACTAACAATTTTTACTGTGCTTCACTGTTTTTCATTTTAATCTATTATAACGAGAGTATACATATAGATTTAATTAATTGGATTAATCAAGGAGATAGAAGATCAGCTTAAGATCATCAAGAGTGCTCATGAATATACACTATTTTTTACGTATAATCTGATAACCGCGTGATAGCTCTATACACAGTTGTACTATTTCAATATTGTATTAGTCGATTTACCAGAATCAGTTGTTAACTACGACTTACTTCAAAATTTCTTAATAGATTATTTTTTTAAATACCATATTCCATATATTTAAATAAAGAATATTAGCCACAAGTAAGATAATTTCAAGCATACATTTTTGTTTCGTGTATATATAGGTAAAAAAATAAAACTATCATGTCAATAATAATTGTTTTCCTAAATGTTTTTATAATTAAATTTTTAGTTGAAATCCTTCACGTGTTACGACAACTTTATTCGTACGAGTTTTGGTTTCCTGTACTCCCACCATCCGGAAGGCCTTCCTCGTATGTCCCGGCACGACATGAATATAGTATATAGTATATCGTCAGACAAGTGCCCAAGTTCGTACAATCTGTTGCGTTAGTCTTTAGTCGCGTACGTGAAGCGCGTTGCTCCTTATTTCGTTGAGAGATTCCTCGCACAGAATGCGCAATAGAGATGAGAGGGAAACGAGAAAGATTTTTAAAAATTTTTAGCAGCCCGAAAAAAGAATTTGAGTAATTTTGAAAATCAATAGTACTTTTACTTGTGTACGTGAACAGATACTTAAAAGAATATTATTTGTATTTCCTCTACCGTGTATTATTGTCTTACGCATTGAGCTTGAAGCATCAATATTTTATCTCAATCGAAAATTACAATGCTCGATGGTTTCTAAATTAATATTGTGATTGCAGCAGCTAACTACTGATCGATTATTGAATTATTTTGGTAAGCCGATAAGTGGATTTTTTATTGTTACTAAAGCACCGTATCTGTAATACGAACTCCCACCCCTGGCTTTATAATACATATATTAAAGTGCAAAGATTGATGTGAGACTATAAAGAATCTTTATTCTACGCGTAACGTAATTATTATCAAATGATTAAGTGATTGTGAATTTTTTTGAATATTCAAATATTCCCGCCACTCGTCTTATTCCGTACACCGTAACAACAGCATACGTAGACTGGAACTCCGCGTAAATAATTGTTTTGACGAAACAAAATTGATACTTTATTTTAAAAAAAATATTTTACTTTTTAATTCAATTTGTTTACATCTATTCGATATTATCGCTAGGAAAATCTGAGCATTTGCCCTACTAATCCAGTTTCTTCGCTGCTATCGCAAAATCAACTTGAAGGGTGGATAATAGATAAGCCTCGGATGAGTCTGAATTAGTATTATCGATTAATCCAGATGCATAAGAAAAGTATCAGATCAATCTATCAATATCGATAAATCAATCTTTCTCGAATCTTCAAGTAAATTTTTCATTCCTACCACCTAAGAGATATCCATTTCGTAGATGGCAGCACTATAGAACGTCTTTCATTTCACATTAAAGAAATCGCACGGTGCCACGGAAAAAAATACGATGAGTCTTAAAAAGCATTAAAAAAAAAACTTTCTTCGCGTCTCCGTCGGGACTAGAACGCCGGTTTCGCCATGTGGACATGGGCATTTCTTGTTTAGCGATGGTCTCGGTAAACAATTAACTAAATTAATGTAAATTAATCTAATGGGGCCAGCGACGCTATTGCGACACTCGCGACACATAGTAGCACTCTATTTTACACATAGTGACTATCACGAAATTTTATTCTTCGTCACTTTGTTGCATACTCTTTATTATGGTATGACCTTATCGGCTGGATGCACTTTATCCCTATAAATAATAAAATCAACAAACAAGCAAGTATCACGATTTCATCGACCCTTAGTCGAGGCTTTGATAGCTTTTTCAGCAAAACACAACCTCCATAGCCTATACTACAAATCGTGTACAAATACATTATACTTTGCAGAGGCCATCTTCTTATGACATTCAATGAAAGAAAGGCATCTGTCTCACGTTTTATTCGTGGATCGACTATAAGCACTTGAGCAGGCAATCTAATTAGAAGCAATGTAAGACCTTCTTAATATTTCTACAAACTTTTGTATATGTCAGAAGGAGACAAGTGGTCAAGATTTGCTTGTTAATCTTTAGATAGTAAATACAGTACAAGATATAAAACATCACTATCAGCTACATATAATCTATATTTATTTATTTATTGTATTGTTGACATAAATTCCAATGCGGTACACTGCAATGATAAAATACCTTACAATATTGGCATTGGTGTCCTTTCATAATCGTAGGTAACATACTGTAACCTATGTATACTATTATCGTGTGGTACTTGGATGTACATCACTATAATTCATTCGTACACTGTCACTGCCTATTATCGAGGTACTCACAATAAATGAAATACTGGGCTATATTTAGTAATCGAATAAACAGTTTAAGAAGTATTTAATTCTGCCTGATTGTTCACTTCTCGGTAATCACTTTGTTTTATTGATTTTGTCTAGATGATATCGGAAGAATCAATGACACTCGTATCGATAACGCAAGTGTGTGAGTTCACGTAGAACTACAAACAATCAAAAATATTCCGCTCGATATTTGCTATAGGGTGAAGTTTTGTCACACACGTGTTCAGAGTATGAATAACCGGTGGATTAAATGAACTCCAGTAGATATGAAAATCTTAATAATTTTATAGCTTGGTAACAAAGAGGAGTGACGCAAAAATTGAAATCTCTTGGTTCGCCAATAGTCAGCTCGAAAAATGGTTAACCTTCAAATTCAGTCTAAACTCACTGTTTTTAAGATCTATGTTTATTTTTTTTAACGAAATTACATGTTTATTTAATTACATTGTCTCGCTCTGCTTGCACTTCTATTTTATTTTGCGATACTAACGAGAGAAACACGTGCTTGATCTCTTATTGGTCAAGTCGCTGACGTGGTAGTCTGCTTAGTGGAAGGGACTGAGGTGCGAACCTTAAGGCTAGTTCACACTCGGAATTCTATCGGAGTGGTTCAAACGCGAAGTACAAACATGGCGAGCAAACAAGATCGAGGCAACCCGCGGCAAACAGCTCTTGCTCTTCTTTTCCAGCTCGTAAATTATCGTCTCAGGCTTCTCTAAGAAGAAAATGATTCTTTTGCCATAGACTCTTTCTATTATGGTAAACTTTTAATAGATCACACGAGACAAGTGTTCGTATAATACATTTCCAGTGTAAATATAATTATACAAATAATGCATTGTCCTTAGGATGCATTTATGGCGGACAAGAGGCTAAGAATTTTCAGTTCTCTTTTACCAAGGAATACAGTGCTTAGAGAGAATTGCATATTCTTAAGAAAATCTCCCGTGCACGTATGTATACTTAACCTTAAAATAAAGGAAGAATCACGTGAAACCCGATAATTGCCTTAGAAATTAGTTTGAGAAAAAATGCGTGAATAATTTTAAAAAATTGGGACAATGTTAATATCACCATTATACCCATTTGTATCCTTAACGAAGTAAACCTTAGACTAACTTTAAAGCTTCCTTTTTCATTTATCTACCATTAGTCGTCACGTCCATGAAATTCGTCATATTCATAATTGTAACTTAAGATTAACATGAGGCCTATGATAAGCAAGATTAACTTGTGTCAAACGAGCTGAGGACTTACGAAATCCCATTTCTTCAAATTTACTAACCTATTTAACAAACTGCGTGACTCCGTAAGGATCAGTCGGTAGCCAAGCATCGTAACGCGTACTATGAAATATTCTGTGATTCCCATTGAGCATGTACGTCGACTTCATAGAACAGTCCTTGACTAATACGGAAAACCACAAATTGTCACAGCTCAGAGAAAAATAATAGTAATCACCGCATTCACATTGTTTCTGCAGTTCGTTGTCTGTAGAAGACAAATTTTCCTATATCGAACGTAGCCGATTGAGGTTATACCGAAAAAACAGTATTCTACAAGAACTATGACGATTGATCCGTCAGTCTTCAAGTATATCTGTATCTACACTTAGTACACGTATCTCCATCCGTTTTCTTTCTAAAGGGTTAACGTCCTGTCTTACTTACTGACTTGTGTTAAATAGTCGTGCGGGTTTCTCGGTCGTTTAGCAAGGCCGATTTCGTGATAGTCATTCAGTGTACGAGTTGGCTCGCCTGTTAGTCAGTTATTCAGGAACGTAGGACGATGAAAATTTCATCTGTCTAAGTTGGGGACTTGACTGTTGAATTCATCAGGCCTACCAGAGTGGCATCACAACGTGAAAGATTGAATATAATCAGCAAGCGTTGTTAGAGGCAAGAATGATAGAAAGCTAAAAATGTTTTTACCAGATAATAATGACGATTAAAAAAATTATTTAGCAAACATGAATATATCAAAACAGAAGAAATTTACGGAAGAAAATTTTATGGATACTGGTACTAATGGGCTTTGGTATCTTTTACAGTGAAAGACAGTGAGGCGCCGTGATATCTGGAAGAGTGGTGCTCCAGGATTAAAGTGATGTATAGAAGAACAAGTGTAAGAGAAAAATTGTAAAAATATTTCCGATGGAATATCACCCGGTGGAAATCGAGAGTTAATCAGTTTTCTCAAGTGGCAAGTGGCATTAGAAACAGTCAACGCCGCGTAAACCGTTGATAAGTCAGGCAATAGAAATATTGTACGCAGAAGATACGTAGCACTGACACTAGTAGCATTAACGTTGAAAATCCAGCTTCACAGAGTCAAGTACTTGCACAATCCGTTAAGTCGCTGCAAGGGTTACCAAAGTCGAATGACAGTCATCGAACGTACGTGAAGTGGTAGCAACAGGGAATGTGCTTCGATCCACCGGAATAGATGATTTCGTGACGAAGGCCTTATTGAAGTGACGGAGGAGAATTGTTTTACAGTATATATAAATATATATATATATATATATTATTAATATTTTTTACAAAATAATAATATCGCGAGGATGTCGAAGAAGCAATGGTTGGTTCTGTTAATGCTTTTCTTGACTTATCTATTGTTGGGTGCATCGATATTTTATCACATAGAGAGCAGATTAGAAATTCAGAAGATACAGCAAGCAAGAGAGGAGCGCATTGAAATCTACGGTGAGTTTAATTGGAAGGATATATAATTGTCACATTTCACATTTTCTATTTAATAGCCAATTAAATATAATTTATTCCGGATGCGTGTGGGTGGAAGGGGCACGGTCTAGTACGATAATAAAAAGAGACTTGTCTAATAGTGTTCAATGAATTGGCTACAGTGAATAAGCAAATCGATCCTCTCTAATTGGAATAGTCGAACGATTAATTTCCTCCATTCACGGTCGGCATTGGATGACCCTGTTGAATTACGTTCGCACAGGATACCTATACTTTACAGGCGGATTCATAAATGCTCCTTTATTACATGGAGTTTCATTCAACAGAATTTTTATAAAAAACTTACCAAACCTATGGATAGTGTTGATCTTGTTTGGCGGCAGTAGTACCCTGCATAGTTTATAATTCAAATCTTGCGTGACGCGCATGCGCGTACAGACTGTTTCGCATGTAACGGCCTGTAGGTCCGAGTGGTAGCAATGTCGTCAATTTTTATATGCAGAGCTGTGCCCCACGGGTATTATAATCAGTGGAAGGAAGGCTAGCTTTGTTCGAATACAGTTGAGCACAATGTCGCGCAATACGACTGGGCAGTGTCAGTGTCATTAAGAGCCGATGACGAAACTAACAACACACAGGCGCCGGTTGCCACTCCTGTCAATACTGGCGAATGACGATCGTTCCCATAGATCATAGACTGTTTACTGGAAGCATTCGTATACAAAGATCGTTAGAATGATGAATGTCGGCAAAGTAATGCTAAATACATAGAGTATATGTATAAATGATGGTCACAGAAAAATTAATGACAGTATTGGATCGTTATGGGGAAGAATCGTCAGGATCGTCAAAATCAACAAGATCGTTTGGTACCTCTGCACAATCATCAATGGCCCTTGTACCGGTATCACTTTGACACGTTACTCGTCTTCTGTGAGTTGTTTTTTTAATCTTCAGGTACTTTTACAACGACTTGTCGTGTGTCATTTATATTGAAGAGGATCGTCAGACGGGTATAAACGTTCTGGCTACGTTGATCTATCAGGCGTGGTACAGGAATAATTTTGTCATTGTCGTCATTGGACGATTAAGATCATTTTAGTGGGAAATTGTTACTGTCATTTATACTGCATATACATAACTATATATGGATGACTATCGTATGGAATTTATAATTAATTCAGATGGGGCTACTGATAGGCACTGCAGGGTTACTTATAAGGTAATATGTGTATATATATATATATACACATATATATATGTTGGTCTTATATGGAAAGTCAATGAATGACTCATATTATATATTAACGCAGGAACAACCAAACCTGTCCAAATGACGGATTTCATATTTCTTATTTTAAATTGCAGAAATTGTTAAGGTGCTTTTTTTCGGAATTTATGTTGATTTTTGACGAGATAAGAGATTTAATGTATATGCCAATTTATTTTCGATGAATCACTCCAATTTCGAAAATCTATATATAGGATACCTGAATACACTAAAACCAATGCTGGTTGCTCTAGCGTTACGAATGATTTGCATGAACAATTATGCATGAGATCAGTCTTGAACTCTGAACTCGAATTGCAACGTGGAATTCTTTCAGACTGATCCTAGTAATAAAATTTGGGCAACGATAAGACTAGATTTTGCTAGCGCGTTTATAAAACGTGTGACGCACTTTTCACAATAATCATAAAGTTTTACTACGGAATCATCGTAAATGGAAGTATTTCAACAAAATTATATAAAGAACAAGCTAGATACGTTATATTTGCGTCATTCCAATCTCTTTTGCCTTGACTGTACAAACTAGATCCTCGTGTGTGGGTAGCCGTTGAAATATATTTTTTTTTACCCGTGACCCCCTTTTTAATATTCGCAATACTTGATTTTCGCAACTTTTCGTATTTTCATCTTTTAATACGTATATCTATATTTATTTGATGCATTAGAAATATGCATTACGCGTGTTACCCGTGCGTCCTACAAAGAGGTACAATCTTTGTCGCACCTATCGGTTTGTCGTACAAACTTCGCTGTCTCGACAATTGAGCAAATGGAGGTTATACGGCCGGTAAATATCGACTGATAAGATAATGGGTCGCAATTTGCCAGGAAGATGGGCCTAATCAAGAGAGCTTATATACCCCGTGCGGATTAATAAGAGCTGCTACTACTATAAGCATACCTAAACTGCCCGGAAGTCCTTAGTTGCATAGAAACACTGAAAATAATTTCGCAATAGTATCCCAAGGTTAATAAGATTCAAGGTCCCCATTGGTTCCCACTGATCGTCACCATGAAATCCGCCATAAAAAAAGTCCTTCTATCTTCATACACCAAGGATAAAGATTTTGAAAAATGTTTTTTTTTCTTATCTTTTTTACAGATCTTCTACAGAAGCACTACGTTCCGAATTACATACACGATCAGAAGGAGATACTCACTAAGTTAACCATTTATTGTGGCAAGTCCGTTTTCAATTATACAGAGGATGAACATGACCCTCAAAAGTGGGACTTTTACAACAGTTTTTATTTTGCCTATACAGTCGTTAGCACCATTGGTAAGTTTTAGTGTACAGAGCAGATTGCGTGTATTTAATAAAAAAAATTTGTCAGTTCGATTAATATGGATTATTTGTAACAGGATACGGAAATCTGGCGCCTACAAATATGCTGGGTAGAATTTTGATGATTTTTTATGCACTCATCGGCATCCCCATGAATGGTATTTTACTGGCGCAACTTGGTGAATTCTTTGGCCATGTCTTCGTCAGGGCCCATAAGAAGTACAAGTCTTATAAAAGGGGGCACAGCGACTCCCCCAAAAAGCTTACCCCATTGGAGACCAGAAAGGCTGGATTTGCTGCTCAAATATTTATGTACTTGATACCTGGATTTGTTATGTTTATATTTTTTCCGGCATTTCTATTTTCGCATTACGAGGGTTGGAGTTACGACGAGGCTGTTTATTACGCATTTGTCACACTGACTACCATTGGATTCGGTGACTACGTTGCTGGTAAGACATACTTTTCCTAAATTTTCATATTAAATAATTACATAATAATATCCTGGAAGGGTGACAATTTATTGGAAAATTTTATTCAATTTTTGCTTACACGAGGAATGCGTGCGGGGTAAGTCTGAGGTTGCTTGATTAATGGTACATAGATTTTTTCTTGAGAATCATCGTGATCATTTTAAGTCGCTAAAGAAAATATTAATTTAACAGTGATTATTTATCAGTCACAACGAATGTAAATTTTTATTTTTTATATTTTTTTTAATACCTACTTTAACTTTCTGTTCAAATAGGACAAGACAATACCAAGGGTAGCGGAATCTTTTTTATTCTCTATAAGACTTTTCTTATATGCTGGATATCATTCGGTCTCGGTTACATTGTCATGATAATGACTTTTATAACGCGCGGAATGCGGAGTAAAAAAATCACAAAGCTCGAGCACAAGCTGGCCATGAACCTTAAGCACACCCAGAGTAGGATCTGGAGTGAATTTAATAAGGAAGTAGGATACCTTAGGAGGATCTTCAACGAAATGCAGCTCTCTAAAGTCAAGGTAACGCGGCGTTTTCTATGACTATTACGTTAGATATCGGCGCTGGTGCAAAGGTTCGATATTAAAGAGTTAAAATTATTTCAGAGGATTTACGTGGACGAGTACGACTACGAAACACCCCCGACGAAATTCTTACGTAGCAGCAGCTTTCCGGATATCAGGGATCTTGTTTATGGCGGTTTGGAAGCTCCAACTCCGCCTCATCCAAGACGACGAGCGAATAGTGCAGTAGTACCGATGGTCAGTTGTTTATTTTGCAATGATTAATTATCAATTAATGCGATTAATTAATGCTCGACATTATGAAATTTTTTTGCTCAGGAGGCTCAGGTGATTCGTGTAGCATCGGAAACCGATCTGCAACGAATCGACAAGAACGCAACATTTGCATCCCACGCGATAGTCCAGCCTGCGGAATTATTGGCACGTCTGGTGAACGTCCTGGGTTATATCCCACCGATGTCGGATGATCAGGAGCAGCAGAATCAGGAGGAGAAGGGTGTGCAGGGTTTCAGTGATAAGGAGATCTTGGGTAACGAGAGATCTTGGAATGGATCAGGTTGGAGAATCGGTAACGAGAAGATATCTCAACTGAAGCCGAGGTCCAGGGCGGCTAGTGAGATCAGACTAGGTGCTAAGAATGAGAATCCTGTACACCAGCAGAATACTGAGTGGACCTGGTCGGGTCCAGCTGCCTCTAGAAAGATTCAGGAACTTATAAAGGCGCGCAGAACGTCCAATAATAAGGATGGCAAGTCCAGGTTCCCATCCTTCAGCCTGCCGTCGGTTCCTAAGACTATATTACCTAGATGGATCAGGCAGTTCTCAAATAAGAAGACTGCCGATGAACGGTCCAGTAGAAATTCAATATCACCTGAAGACTTCGAAGGTGGCGTCTCTGAGAACTATCTCTCCCACACGGGCAATACTCCGTTTAATATGGATAGGAGAAGCTCGAATTCTCGCGCCTACTTTACTCACACAGGAACTGGAAACCTGCCTACTTCCTTAGAGGGTAGTCATTTCTTGGAAGAGACGTCGGTAGGCGATTTTCTCAGGGCGCTGACAGCACTTCACAATAGAGTCGGTGCTATACCTGATGACTATGCTAGGAAACCCCAGAGGAAGATGGGGACGGCTAGTCTGACGCCGCCGAAGCTTCCTAGTCTTCTGACACTGTTTTCACCACTTTCCGGCACCACTTCCGGAAGTAATAGTCACCAAAGTACATTCACAGCCGCTCAAAGTCCTGGTAGAAGGTTCTCACTGATGACTTCCGAAAATTCTGGTAACTCTACGCCTAGTTATTGTAGAAGAGGAAGTATTGCACCAGCTGTCAAACCGAGAAGGTTCTCCCTGAGACCTGTCATAACTCCTGGAGGAACGCCACCGCTTCATAATTCTCCGTACCTTTCGGTAGGTAAACTGTTAATAGAAGGCACATTATTGTGATTTTTTTGTTCCGTTGTACAATATTTTTTTATTTTTTCTAGTCTCCGAGGCATACAATACGAAGACAAAATCCACCGCCATATTCAGCAGATCCGTTTGTCTTCGAATGTCCTAAGGAACCTCTGGTAAATATGGAGCGTGGACCAGGGGTCTCATCGCCTGTGAGTAGGGTTGCCAGTCAGAGAAGATTTTCCTTAAGGCCGGCTCAAATCGGTGTCCCGCCGGCACCAGAGAATCCTATACCTTCGACGACATCACTGGCAAAGCCCAAGTGGCGGGCAGGCCTTCTTCAGAGGCAAATAACTGAGATGAATCTTCAAAAGAGGGTGCGGGCACACAGTTTAGGTGATGTCAATGTAGACGCTTCTGAGAGAACTCAAGTTTTAAGCCCACTGGTGCTTTTCGACAAAGGTGGTTTGGCCATCCAGAAGGATTCCTTTAATAAATTTCAGGGGAAGACCAGTCCTCTGGTATCGCCCAAGATAGTAACTATAGTGCCACCGGATCCTGGAAGTAGGATGATCGATGCGAAGCAGATGAACAGTCAAATTGAGCCCTCTGCCATGAATCCTTTTGTTGTACAACCATCTAATTTGGTGGCTCATAGTCAGCCAACCGTATCTTGTACTAATCCGTTTATAGGAATTAACAAGGACGAAAATGTGAACCAGACAGGAGAATTTCAGTTCCCTAGTGAAAAACCTAATGATTCTTTTGAACTGGAATCCGTGGTGATTGATTCACCTTCGAGAGAGGCTGAGACTATTTCTGAAACCTTAGCCAAAGTCAAGAGTATCACGACTGCACCAATTTCCACCCAGACAAATGTAGAGAGTGTTACAGGAAGTGATGAAATTTTAAAAAATGATCCTGCGCAACATCCTACAATCGTTACGGATTTCGAAACTGAGAAAATTTCAGAAATTTCTGAAGGTAGTACAAATATAATGAAACAACCTGCAATTAGTATAGACACAAAACTAGACCTAGATAATGCAAAAATCTCCATAGTATCTACTAATAAGCCCAACAGTACGGATGATGAAAATAGCATAAGAAGCGATTTTGCAGTCTCTACAGTTGATGATAGGGAAAAATCAAAAAGCAGCCTCGCGTCAGAAGTTGATATTAGATCACCTAGTAGAAGCATATCTACAAATTCTCAAAGCAGTACAGTCATCCTGGGAAGTCAGACAAGTGAAGAGGAAGCAGTATCCGAGCCAAGATCCAAAGGTAGAAAAATATCAGAAATCGCCAGCAAATCGTCCAGTAGAAAAATTTCAACGATCTCACAGCGAAGTACATCATCCCCTGATAGATCCGCAAGGGCTGATGATGACGCATCCAGTCGTAAGGTGTCAGCAGTATCCATAGAGCCATGGGTAGACTGTCAAAAATATTCTACAGCTAGTAGGAAAGTTTCCACGGTATCTGGTCAGAGTGTTTCACTAGGTTCTAGTACAAATAGCCGGAAGAATTCAACAGTGAAATCACCAGGAGATAAGCCATGTGTATCCATAGATTCATATAAAACTATAAAGGAAGTGACCATAGAAAAACCTAGTATTAATCCGTTCGAACAGTACAAGGCTACCATGGGAAAAAGTAGCCAGGAAGAGAAGGAATCTTTTACTCAAGTCGTGGTGGATCCCTCAGATGTAAAGACAGAAAGTAGAGTAAGGAAATTATCTAGAATGCTCCTCCAGACACGTCGAAACGAGTCCGAGGATTAGAAATTTAAAAGTGTTTTTCGGATCTCAAACAAAAAACAAAAAATAATTATATAGAAGCCATTAGAATTCGTTGTGCGTGTTATTAAAAATAAGCCACTTGTAGTATTAGTTTGCGTACAATGAGCACACGGTATTATGTTATAATACCAGGATAATATTGACACGCTATCGTCTCAGCAAGTACGAGACGAGAGCATCGAGCTAGAAGCCTCGTAAATAATTTTGTTCCTTATTTAATCGTAGATACAATGTGATGACAAAGTGATCAAATAAATGACTGCGTACGCTTAACGTAATATATTATATGTATATCGATTTGCTGTTGGATACGATTTTATATAAATGTACATATATATACACATTGTCGAATAAAATAATGAATATTATTGAATAGAGTGGTAATGTGGTAGGGATAAATGATTCATGTAATAGCATAAGTTGCGTGATTTATTCGGAGGGAAAGTAAAGAGATTTATGGCGGTGCAATAAATTAAAAAGTGTAGTTGGCTTTCTCTAGCTATAGCGACAAGCATTCCTTGCAGTTCCCTGAAGTTCCGTGATAAGTGTAAAATCATAAGTTGTTGAAGATGCTCCAGAGTGAGGATTGTGTCAATCCCCCCTGGTGTAGAGGTGTAACTAACTAATCAGGTAAGAATTAAAGATTAGAAAATTGATCAACTAGACTTCCTTTTGTGAATTCTTTATCCACTGGCGGATCTCAGAAATGAGTTTGTCACGGGGTACTGCCTTTTCGATGCGAGTTTTTATTTCTCTTAGAGTAACTTCCCCACGGGCAAGCTCACTCTGGCCGACGATGATAGCTAGTGGTATTCCGTATTCTTCGCAGTGCTGCAACTGATCCAGTAATCTTGGACTCTTCTTGTAAGATTGCTCAGCGTTCAGACCCGCATCCCAAAGATCAGTAATTAGTCGCATCCGTTCCTCATGGAGATTTTTCTGTGCTGTTGCTACAAAAACATCCACTTCCGTTGTACGTGTTTTAACTCCAGAATGTGCCATCTTCGCCTCCATGACGCTGAAGATTCTCTCGACACCTAATGATATCCCAACGCAAGGTACTATTCTTTTCTTGACATCGAACATTCCTACTAAGTTGTCATATCGGCCACCACCAGCTATGCTACCGACTTCAACGTCGTCGCCTGAAAACGAATATTCACGTTATTCCTTTAATTTGTTCATATATTGTTTTTTTTTTCTAATCGTTTATTTGCTCACCGATTAATACTGCTTCATAAATGATTCCTGTGTAATAGTCCAGTCCCCGCGCCAAACTAAGGTCAAAGGTAATCTTATCGGTAAGTTTGTAAATATCACAATATTTCAATAGAAGTTCTAAAGCATTCAGAGCTTCCACAGCTGTCGCTTGTTTCATCAGTTCTACGTCATCTCTGAGTTCCTTGATGAGGTCACTGCGACCATGTTTCGACACGTAGATACCAATTTTGTCAGCAATTACTGGATCTAGCTGTTTTTCTTCGATCATTTCCTTGCGTACCTCTTCCCAGGGTGCCTTATCTAGTTTGTCCACGGCTGAACATATGCCGCGAAATTTATCTTGAGGAACGCCGCAGGTCGCGAATATTCCGTCCAGGAGACGTCGGTGATTAATCTTTATTTTATATGAACCCAGATCGAGTGCGTTTAACGCCTCTGCAATCACACGAAGACATTCTGAATCTGGTAGCATCAAGTCGTACTGACCAGCTATATCGAAGTCCTGCGAAAATTAATGAAATACCAAACTATCAAGCATCACCGTTCTATAAAAGTGATCAAGATAGGAATATAAGATCAAGATAACCACGTGGTTTTCACGTCTGACCTTTATATACTTTAATGCTCACTTACACATTGATAGAATTCGCGATATCGTCCCTTCGTCATGGCTGGATTGTCCCTGCGATAAACCTTTGCAATATGGTACCTTTTTATGTTTGTTAATTTAGTCATTGCAAGGTACCTCGCAAAAGGTACTGTAAGGTCATATCTGAGAGCTAATAGTTCTCCGCCCTGGTCTTTAAGGTCGTAGATTAGTTTAGAGTCCTCTCCATATTTTCCTGTTAGAACTTCCTGCACGAAGAAAAAGTTACGAAGGATTTGTACAACCGCAGTGATCGCTGAAGACCAAATATATATATATAAAGTCTACTAACCTTAAGTTCAAAAATCGGAGTATCTATGGTCTCCGCCCCGTGTCTTTTGAAAACCCTAATTATTTTATCCAAAACAGACAAGCGTAACGCCATTTGTTCGGGATTATAGTCACGGGTACCTTTTGGTGTTTTAATGACAAATTTTTGTGGTCCTGCATTATCGTCGTTTAATTTAGCCTTCAGATCTAGTAATTTAGAGACTTCTTCGGCAATCTGTTAACAGAAAGTTTCATGTTATTCACTCTGTTTTCATTTATGCTGATGTATACAATGAGCAAATCCATGAGCTAATGAATAAAGAAATATTTGAAAACCATCCAGAAACAGAGTGACAATAGGAGACACTCTCGTACCTGGGGTGTAGCGACAGTAGCCGTGTTGCGACAGTGCCGTGTAGCCAGGATCAAATTGATGTGCATCAGACGAAGCATCGTATCAATTTGTAGAAGTGTACCAGAATCAGAATCAAAGAGAAAAGTCCGCTTCAGTGTTGGTTACTGAACTACCCGAAACACCAGACATAATACAAGTTAGCTAACATGCTGCCACAGAATATCATCTACGCTATAACTTCAGGAACCAAGACATTTACTTATTATGATCCTTCATTTAATTATTAAAACTCAGATAAAATATCTATAGCGTGCGTCTTGTCATAGCAATTTTGCTTATTCAAATTATCTCAGAGCAAATGTCAATGCAAAAACATGAATGGTATCTGATTTCATAATAACCATCAACTGATGTAGAAACTAAATATAGAGATAAGAAAAATGTTATCGCAGTGCACAACTTAGCATTATCCATTACAATGCATTTACATCAGACAATAACTATTGTCATATAGCGCAAATATATATTTCTGGATTTTGATTCGTCTAGTCTGTGGCAGCGCTGTTCTGATGCAATACTGCCTCACCTTCTCATCAAGGCCTTTAGAGTTTTGAAAAGAAATGCTAGTCAACCATTCGACTTTCTTTGCCAAGTGTGAAAATGGGGTTTTTGGAGCAGAGAATGCTTTGCGCTCCGAAGGTGTATAGCTTCTCAAGTGAGAAAACCACCTCTGCAGATGAGGATGGTTCATAAATTCCCCATTGAGGAATGATTCACATAAATCATACAACTTTGTATCCAACGCAGTTGGTATCCAACCACAGACATAGCTGACATCCACAAACTCTTTGTCTAATTGTTTTAGATCATCCTTTAAACTTACTGCTTTATGTGAACCCTGGGAAACGAAACAATTTTAAAACCGGCATTCGGGAATGATAATTAGGATAATAATTACAGCTCTAGCATTAGCTAAAGGGTAGGGAAAAACTAAGAGAAAAAACGGCAAGACTTTCCAATCGATATTCGATACGAGACGATTGGAACAATGAAAACCAATCGAATTTAGTGAAAGTAACGTGGCACTTTGTGTTAGTCTCGGATGGTTACGGTTAGTGCCCGATGCGGCCACATAATGAAAGTTGTCCATATGGCTGTAGTGTTTCGAATATCTTTATTATCATGATATCTCGATGTATATAACTCTTTAGTCCTTTACCTTAGCACTGTCAGCTTTCGCAGCTTTTAATTTTCGTACAAGATCTCCCTGTTCCTTCACCAGTTCCAGGATCTTCGCTCGAGTTTCGTCAGCCATCGTGTACCACGCGGTTTTCTTCCAACATTAAACCTTGGTTCAAGTTCCACGCGTTTCGTCTGACAGCTCACTGCTGACTGATCGAACTTCACTTGGCTGTCATGAACGTGCGTATTGCGCAAGGCACCGTGACCAACTTTATACTTTGAAACCTGCTTTCATTTACCTCCTGAATTTATATCAATGCAAATAGACACTATAGCTACATTCCAGTAATAGATTTGCTATTTATCAGCAATGAAATTATGGATGACAGTATATTGACTACATAATGATTCAAACTATTGTTTTTTGGTAAACTACATTTCGGTACTGTGCTCGATAAGGATGAGCATGCATTATTCTTAATTCCTTAAAAAATAATTTTTGTTGATCATTTAATTGCAACCCACCTAACTCAATTATCCTAATCATGTCTCCCAGACCTTCTGCAAATATTTCAAGTTTATTTTTGGGTTATAAAGAAAGTCTAATGCATTGATACATATTTTCAAAAATTATACAAGTCATAAACGTCATATTATCCCATTAAAATTAGATAGCTTTGAAATTATGTACCATAAATAAAACAAATTTGTAATTAAGCACAAAAAAGACACTTTTCTATAACGTTGAATTGATTAAAAACATTACAAAATAATGTGCCCGTCAGGTGTCTATAATATATAACGTGGATAGTTGGGAGAAGTTTGACTGGAGGCTCGACTCGTAGTGTGCTACTAGATACTCCTAGAAGTACTTTCAATTCTCGGGCAAACTTACCTACGATAGTGATTATGTGATTATTAGAATAGAAACAGGTTTTCCATAGAGGTCGAGTATGCAATGCCAGATCCTTTCCATTTCAATGAATCACACCACGTGGAGAAACAAAACGGAATTGCATCGTCAGTAAAATAGCGCCATCTCTACTGCACATAAAATGAAACACTTTTAAATTCAAATATTCCATACAGGCATTTTCTTGATAGACAACCAAACACTATTACATCTAGATAACTTTTATTAACCAATATAATTGTTATCGTTTACAAATGACACGGACATTCGTGTCCGCCACTCAACGGATACAATGAAACGTTAACGTTTACAATTAATGAGTGGATGAATTAAGTTAATTACTCGAGAGTTTTATCGCTAATCGACTTAAGAACTGGTTACTCGACGACACGTATCATACTTGTTCTTTTACATTTAATGTTGAATCGTGTTTGTATTCTTTATTTCCATACATCGTAAAACTAATCATTCGTCCGTCACCACAAATGATCATCTCAAGCCGTTTCATGTGAATATGCGTTCTCACGTGCATTTCATATTTTTTAATCATTATTCTCGTTCGTGTTTTCTTCAATAATCTGGTTACAATGTCCCGTTGTGCGTGTTATGTATAATGTATGTGTACAAATTTTAATTGTATACTCGAAGACATCAAAAACTTTCTACGTAATGTATTAATAATCGCAATAAGTATGGACGTGCGATTTGCGGCTGAGAAATTAAGTTATTAAAAATTCTTGTCGATTTCTCGTGACAATTAACGTATATATCCCCTTGAACGTTTTCAACAATCTGCGCAGAGGCGTGCGCGGTAATATTTATTTTATTGTTCACTTTGTTTCTCCTACGCAGGTCGCTCATCCATAACTTAACTGTTAGGCTTACGGCTACTGTTAAATAGAATAATGGTACATATACAAGAATTCTTGGCCACCCGTTAAATTTCATTTTAAGCACGTGGACTAAGCACAAAGACACGTCGCCCATTTTCTTGCGACCTCCGCAACGATATTCATTGGATTCTTTGACTAATTTATTAAAGAAGATTATGGTTTCTGCGCGTCAAGTAAAAATTGGCCACGCTGTTCGTAATAAATGTTAAAGATGGATGGGTCATTATTATTATTATCGTTATTAATGAGTTTTTACTTTTTTTCAGACTTTGAATGTTTTCTTTTTTTTTTTAAGAACGGTTTCTTTCTTCGTTAATCGGAGGTTGGTCCGGTGTGGCAGTGCCTTGTTTTATCTACTTTTAACGGTAATCCAATTAATATATATGTATATTAATAGAATCGGCTGATGGAGAATCGTTAATAAAATAAAAATCTCGATGGCAATTAAATTCTCAGCTTGCTTGTATACGGATGTATAATATACATCTAACTGTATATACTAATGAGAGTTTGTCTCAGGATTATAGATATTCCAAAAATGCCTTGCTGTTTTTGTATACCCAGTGCAGAGTATTGGTGAAAAGATTTTACAACGAAATTAGTTAAGTATATAAGAGCCAATTGCCAATCGCCGTTCTTACGGCTCAACAGAATCATGCTGTTTAAGCACTATTGATTTCTTTTGGTCAATTGGCAATATTTACCTAACTGTAACTTTAACATTTCAATTGATTATACTACATGAAAATATACGATACACACACACTTAATGTAAAAAATAATGCCAACAATATATATATATATATATATATATATATATATTTATATATATAGGGCGGTGATTTCGTTTCACAGACACTCTGCTGAATTTTCGTTTTTTTCTTTTTACTGATATTTACATCACATTCAACACTCATCAATCTTACACGTTGAATTTTTTTCCTTTTTAATTTAATCTTTCTCAATTGTATTTATATGTTTATATATATATATTTATGTGTATAATTATATATATATATCAATGATGTCATCTCGGGTAATGCATGTATGTATATCCATATGTATATAATAATAATATTGGTATTTCATCATTCCCGTTATTAATACTAATTAAAATATCTCGAGCGGTTAACTGGATATTTGGATAATCAAGAAAAATGGGATTTTTTTTTGGTGGACGGGGTACTTTATTCGTAAGGGTCTCATATGAAGTGGGAGAACAGCCTTTTTTTTTAAGATACCGGCAGATGGCGAAGAGTTGAAAATTGATATAAGTAGATATCAATTAAAATCGAAGAGAATCATTTGTCGAATTAATTATCGATATCTGGTAAGTTAGGTTAGGTTAGCTTGGAGTGAATTGGTATCGTCTATTCAGTAATAAATTTTGAAAAGATTTAAGTATTTCGCTCAAATTCTTCCTCAAGCATTAATTAATGCAGTTATCAATTAATCTTTCGTGGATGATGATTAATATCTATCAACGCATTCGTACCTGTCTACAGTATATATATGTATTATATATATAATATATATATATATATATATGCATTCGAATGCTCATTATGTACTTGTCCCGTGTACACTAGATTTTTTTATCAACTGATTTTTCCTTGTTTTCTCTATATTTCCTTAATGCAATTATATTGTGTCTCCCACTTTTCATTGTCTCCCTTTTCTTTCTACTAATAACTACTGATATTCTACTATATAGTTCGTAGCTCATAATGACTGGATTTTAATAATCTGACTCCCTTATCGTATCCTTTGTCTCGTTCCGATTGGCTTATGCGCTTTTATACGCTAGAAAAAAAATATTCTCTATGATCTATACACACGTTGTGTTATTGTTACACAGGTTTTCCATTAACTTTATATGGTATTTTCCGTTAGTTTTGTGATCACTTATATAACTTATACGATTACAGGGTGTCATATAGCGCTCTTAAACGTTGTTCTACTTTCCGACACTCCGTACTTAAAATTTTTTCTCTTAATTTTTATTTTTTTCTTTAATTTTTGTTGTTGCTGTTTTTATTTGCATTACGCGCGTGCGTGAATCTTCGTTTTATAATTCAATAGTCATTATGCTGGATCGTGTTTTCTTTTTTCAAACACATTAAACTCCCACGCTACGTAAAATAGCGATAAAAATATCCTAAAACGTAGAAACAATTTTGTACTTTACAACCACGCAATAAACGCGGATGCCAGCGTGAAAGCGAACGCATTATTTGAAAATTGTATATGAGTCCTTACTGTTTGCTCATTCTTTTTTGTTTTTTGAAATCACCAAAAGTCTACTGAAGGAAATTTGGAATCCTTAGAAATAATCTCTTGTGGCTCTTGGGTCTGTATTTCCTTTGTTCTTTGTTGCCCTTATTTTCATCATTTAAGAGACTCGCACAACATCCGCTAGCATCGCTATTAATTGTTTTTCGTTCGATAAATTTGACCTCGATGCGCGAATTGCGGCGAAGGTATAAAAGTAGAAAATGCGATGAGGGTAGAAATCATGAAGCATGAAGAAATATCGACGGTAACATCGATGAATTATGCCGTGGTCAGAGGGGCGAAGGGAATTGATTTTGTAAAAATTCATAAAAATTGAAAAAATTCGTATATGCGTGTATAACGTCTACTGCATCCAAATTAGATACAAGGATTTCGCAGCGTCTCGGGTGATGGCAGAAATATGTGAATGAATTTAAAGAAATACGTAATAGAAAAAAAAATGATAGGAGAGGGAGCAAAATACTTTCTCCTCGTCGTAGATGGAAGCGCAAAAATCGCAATTTGAAATTCGCACTCGATTTAACGTTAGTCCGAAGTACTCAATAATGAGACTTCGTCTCTTTCTGTTTGTTTCTTTTTCGTTTTTGTATTTTTTTTTTGTTTATTTCTCTTCGTTGTCGCGTATACGTCACGGCGGGCGACATCTACGCACCTTCTTCTTTCATTCGGATTTTCTCAATCCTCCAATTCTTGGTGGTTTATCACTTTTCCCTACCTATTCTGATATCCCTTTATCCTTTACTTCTGCTTTCAAAATCTCAACAACCTCACAATTGTTTCCAAAACGTTGCTCGTTCCATTCCATTTCGCACAGTCACGAAAGGCGCCGTCCCGCAGGTGGGGTTATGGATGACTCTGATCATTTATTCAAGTCGTGCCTTGTAGCTTGTCTTCCAGATCTCAGCGAGCGTCACAGCACTGTGGAACCTGTGGAAGATGCAGAGGGGCAGGGTCACTCTCTGCACAATGGCCCAGGCAAGAAAGCCATAGAAGTCGAGCTGAACCGGATTGGCGACGACCTTCTGCGTCTCAAAGGTATAAATGACCCACATGGTGACATTGCAGATTAGAAGGAATGTCACGACCTGACGACCTGGTTTGCTACGATCGTGCTCAGGCAGATGAACACGCCTACGTGATACGTCGGCGATGAAGAGCATCTGTAGAACGACCTGGGCCACGGAAAGCAATCCGGTGACCATCACGAGGAGATTTGGCTCGTGCGTGAACGCCGCCAAGGATCCTGCGATCACGGAGAAGACTGCGTAGACGAAGAGGCCGAAGGCTGAGACGCGTAAAAGGATGTCATTCAAGTCGCTTTGTTCCTCAGCCTTGAACTTCAAACTCTGAACCCGAATGAAACCGACTATAATGGCGACTATTGAGAGAGCCATAAGCACACAGTGAGAGACATCCGCCAGGTATATGGCGAGCAATCCTAGCTCGGGATGATGAATGAGCACAAAGAAGAGTATAAGACAAATTAGGGAGCCAACAAGGAGTAAGAGACCGAAGAAAAGACCCTTGCTGGCACCGACGCAGTCTACGCGTGCGTGTCCTGCGTGAGCGAGGGCAACGGCACGTCGCGACAGCATAGCTTCCAGCCTGCGTTCAAGATCTGCCTCAGCCTGATGTGGCCAGCGCGGATGACGTCCAATGTGCTTCCACATCACGTAAATAACGGCAGCGCCGATAAGACTATACTCAATGATAAACGGGAAGAGATATGGTGCCGCGTCCTGGACAATGGTCCCCATGATGTTGACCCTTCCGCAGGAGTTGGATACGGTTCCATCGGCCGACAGGGCCTCAGCATAAAATCCCAAATTGGTACTCCAGACGTTGCTCGCGTTGGTCAGGTTGCTCACGTCGAAGATCTGGCTGATTTCCTTGGCGTCTGATTGTGGCGCATCGAACAGTTCTGCCAGGAAGGGCGCAAAAGTAGTTGAAGGTTCGGTTGTTGTCGTTGTTGTGGTGGTAGTGCTCGTGTTTGTCATTGTTGTCGGAATGAGGGTTGTTGCACGGTATGTGGTTGTCCTAGGAGCCAGGGTCGTCAGTAGAGTCGTCAGGGTCGTCACTGCCGCACTGGCGGATGTTGTTGAAAATGTTGATGTTGTGGATGGGGTTGTCGGGGTTGTCCAGGGTATTTCGGTTGTGGTTGTAGTTGTAGTGGTGGCATTTATGATACCTCGGGCAACCGCCCTGGCTGTTGTATGTATAGCACGACCCAGTGACGGTACTGTTGTTGTAGCTAGGGTTGTTCTTATGGTTGCTGTAGATAGGACTGATAGTGGAGCTTCTCGCAACTGCGCCATGTCTCTCGGCTCGGTTCCCAAGATGGCGCCAGCGTTTCGCAGAGAATGCTGTTTGATACTCTCTGCAATAAAAAAATTCAAAGTTTAAAAATCACGATAACTAACATTTAAACTGACTCTAAAAAATTCGACCTTTCTCTCTCTCCCTCTTTTTTTTCTTTTATAAAAAAATAACTAACCGAGGACGCCATTCTCTTCGTAGCCCAAACGCTGATGATACTGAGTGATCTCTTTGAGACTTTCAAGCACCAAAGTTCGTATCCATACGCACAAGTTGGTAGCAACGACATGCATGAGTCCAAAACGTGCGATAACCTTGAACCGATGTATATTAAGCTGCAAAAAATAAAGAGCGTCACAAAAGGTTAAAAAGTTCCTTAGAAATGTCATCACTAAGTTAGTAAAAATAAATATTTAATGAATAATCACCCTGGAGTTCATGAAGATGAAATACATTTGCATGAACGTGAAGATCATTTGCAAGACAGGATTGATACCCCGCAGTATCTGATAGCATGGTGACGTAGGCGGTACCTCGAAGAAAGCACCGAATTCCAATCCATTATAAACCATAGTGCCCAATCCAAAAGCTTAAAAAAGACAAATATTAATAGTGAAACAATAACAATAAGCATTTCCCTCGGGATCGTACATCGCCATCCGTTGAAAACGGTACTTCGTTTTATCGTCTCTTACCGATGGCGCCGATCCTGAGGAAAAAGCTTCCATGACTGTGATCGTTCTGCGACGTCTTGCGCTTCCGTAAAGCTCTAGTGGCGACACCAGCCTCGACGTCACTCGCATCCTAAACAGACAGAACAGAATAAGATAAAATCGCATAAAATACACTGAAAAAATAATCCGAAAACAATAAAAGGAAACAACAAAAGCAGCAGGCGTCAAGAACAATAAATCTGATTTAACGCTATATCCAATTCGACATAATAACCATAAAAAAAAAAGATCAAATATAAAATGACTTTCCAATGAAATGTCGCGGTCAAGTCTGAAATATCTTACGTCATCACCACAAACTGTCTCCGTTCCCAGTTATATTACAGCGTGAGTCACAACACGAGCAAATCAGTGAACGCGTGGACGCAAGAAACCAACAAAAATATACCTCAGGGAGAACAAGAGTAAATTGTGTCAGTAGGTATATCGGCGGTTCTAGTCGCACGTTATTCAGACCTGAAACTCCTTCTTGCTTTTAGCCGACTTCTGTTCCTTGTCTTTCTTATCCTTCTTATCCTTATGTTCTTTGGGGGGTTTTGGCGGCCTAGGTGGCGGCGGCGGCGTCTCCGCGCCACGCGAGCAGCAAGCACTCTCTTGGAGCAGGAAGCAGAATACGTAGAGGAGGAAGAGTATACTGGCGCCGTATAAATACGTGAAGAATCCTTCGTAGTAATAAAGTGGCAGCTTGTGCGTAACCACTTCGCTTATCACGTAAGCGATACAGACGACCACCAGGAGTTTGGCATAGATGAAGCTCATGATGATGAAGAGTGATGTTCTGGGATAAAAAGAAAGAAGACACAAAAATTAGAAATATTTACTCGCTCTTGGTCTAAGCAGTTTTATCGCACCGGACCGGAAGTGACGACAATAGCATCCACTTTCCAAATCTATTAATTCATTTCTCGTACCCTTTTTTACCGATCATTCTCGCGCTACTGTCACGCCTCGTAGAAATCACTGTACTTTCCGTACCATTCACAAACGGCACGATCTCCACTTCCATTTTATGAAGAATCTCCCTTTCGGCCGTCACCTGACGATTATCCGTTTCCTTTCTATATCGACCCACTGTATATCTCGAGTGCACAATTTCCGGCGTGGGCCACTATACTGGCACGTCTGGTCTCGATTGTTTAGCTACGCGGACTGCCAAGCTCCATGAGAAGCCAGGTCTAGCATTGCCGACGCGCTATTTTTGAATCTATCCTACAGGGTAGTCAAGCCATACATAAGACACATGAGACCTGACGTACGAGATCTAACCGACGCTGCACCAAGTATCTAGTGCAAATAAATACTTCATTCGCGTCCGGGAAAATCGGTCAGGATAATCGATCGATCAGTGACATTAATTTTTTTTTCCTATATTCTGGAAAAAAATACTGCCGATGGAAATTGAATATAATTTTCTTTTAAACTTCAGCAAGTTTGCGTTTTCCTTTTTTTTTTCCTTTAAATCCTCGTACTCGTTTAATCGGTGACTCGCATTAAAGTCACGCCCTGTATCTACATGCCACCCCTTGCATCGCACGGGGCATCTTTGCCAACAAGGGCTTAACCATCCTTTGTTCCTGCGGCATTTGAAAGGGTTGGAGCGCAGACTTTATTGTGTACCACACGAGCTGGTACACTCGAGTCAAGCATTTTTTCTCTCTCTTTTTTTTTATTATTATAAAAATTCAACCCGCTTGAACTCTCGATATACTGTCATTTTCCACGTACGCCATTGCGATGACATTAATAAGCTTGATAATGTAGATATTAATACTGTAGGCCAATGAGCATTTGTGTCGCATATCCATCCACGATCTTAACACGCATAAGGACACTGCTCATTCACCGAGTGTCGCACCTGGTTAAATGCACTAATAAATTTGCTAGCTAAAGAAATTACTTCACGATTCAATTATTATTGGCTGTCATTTGCAAATCAATGTGTATGACTTGCGCTCTTATATCACCCGAATGAATAGCCGACTGCCCGGATAAGTCATATCAGGTTATTCAATGTACCGAGTGATTAACTTTTGGTACGTGATTCACTCGTGTAAATATCAATGAGTTATTTATTTGAATGTCATAAGAGTGAAAACTTTATTTTATTATAGCAATTCCAAATACCATGATGAAAATATGAGAAATCTTAAGTCTGCCTTTTTATTCAGTTTTATCGACGTCGCGACATCCAGTGGTAGTAGCGACGCTAATGCATAGCACAGACTCCGAGCGTTCCAGGGCGACTGGTCGATATCTCGAAGTACCAACGTACTTTGAATTCCTGGCTTGTCTCCCTGTTGTGCTTGGATACCCAACACTCATTATATCTCTCTGCTTTCGTCTTTTTCATCAATTCAGTCACAGTCATCATACCGTGCTATTTCTTTAATCATTGTTTTTCAGAATTTTTAGAATTTTGAAAAAAAAACCTTAAGAGACAAATAAAGTACATTTAGACTGTATTAGAGTGACGGTATATATGAATCGGTATTATTTTGATATTTAAGTATTTTCATAATTCTTGCATGGTATAATCGCTTGGCGTTATCATACTCTGACTTTCCCAAATAGGACCAGAAATATACGAAATTTTAGCATGCGGTGTTCGGTGATAACGTTTCTCAATATTAAGTACAGAGTATCGCAGAGTATTAATCTCGAGGTCGCTGCATCTGTCACTTCCATACGTATGGTAATTCAAGAAGGCGTAGTATATAGCGTAGTATCCATAGTATAGTATACTGTTACAGGTCCATGTTACACGCCTTCATGAGTTATCAATGATAGCATATACTATAGATAGGTAGTACTAAAATATAGAATACCCTAGAGGTAGGGTATTAGATACGTATAGCAAGGTAACACCCGAGGTAACGTCAGAGTATAGGATAGCACGTAATATTTTCTCAACCCTTGTTACGGTTAGTTACACCCCCCTGAGGTTGTGCACGGAGACGTTGCGTCTGCTGGGCTTAACGAAGGATGTCGTAAATAGAAACGTAACTAAAACCTGAACCTCTCAGCCCCCCTTTTCTTCATACACAGTTATACTAGGCGGGTTGGTCCGAACTCATTTTTAACTTTTGCACCCCCTCAGGGCGTTATTTGCTAACGAGTCGAGTTTCCACGTCGTACGAAACACAAAAGTAGTATAGCATGTATATATGTATATATTATTGCAAATTTCTGTTTTCTAGGCCTGCGTGAGATATATCTGTACATATGTACTTGGTCGAGGAGCTGGTGGTATAGGGGATGTTGAAAGCCATAACTTAGTATTTTCGAGTGGATTTCACTTCCGCCTGAGAGTGCACCCTATATTTCAATGAATTTTTTCTACCCTTATTTTTTAATATATTTTTTGTCTCTTTCGCGATTGATCTCGACATTCACTCGGGGGGGGGGGGGGGGGGGGGGGTGAAAAATAGTCGCATAATTAT
>JASANN010000352.1:2838649-2865413 GCA_031762395.1 Calameuta pygmaea | reverse complement strand
CCACCACCCGCCCCCCCCCCCCCCCCCCCGCGCCCCCCCCCCCCCCCCCCCCCCCCCCCCCCCCCCCCCCCCCCCCCCCCCCCCCCCCCCCCAAAAAGAGGCGCTTACTACGTCGCGGGGGGGGATCGAACGTTCTTCAGCTCCATCTCTTTGTTCGCCGCGTTGTTCTTCTCGGCGTTGTCTTGCGCGTTTGGGGGTGCACCGACGTTTTGGGGATTCAGGGGTCTTGTTACCGGAAGTGTCGCTGTATTGTCACCGGCAGCGGCAGCCTCCACCTCGACGGTGGCCACTTTGCAATCACCGCCGCCCACCATTTTCTTTTTACTTTCCAATTCGTCTCGCTTCAGCTTGATTTATTTTTTCTTTTCTTTTCTCTTTTTTTTCTTCAGCAGTTCACGTATCGGAACCACACCACTTTTTGTTGGTACCGACAGGGATTTACTGGAGGGTCGCGAACCCTAATGGTGGATTTATCTAATCCGCCATTATGGTCCCTCTTCCTTATTTGGAAAATTTACAGAATGGCCTTGACAGTTGTACGATTTCCCAAATGTCTTTGTCAATTTTCTGTTGATAAAAAGTAATGATAAAAAAGGAAAACTCCTCGAGAATAAATAAAAACGGACAAATGAGAATTACTACTTCATAAGGAAAGATTTGTCAGCGTAATCTTAATTAATGAAATCGCACGATAGATTGTGAATTCACGAAATGGTGGACTTTCGAGAAGAGGGTGTTTCGCGTTGAGGTTGATTTTTTTCCCTCCCCCTAAAACGCCTCCCCGAGGGACCTGCGCATTCGAGTCAGATACCACATCTCCGTAACAGGGGGCAGAATTCCGCCCACGAAAGATGAGATAAAAATATCTAAAATTTTCCTAGTGAACCCATGGGGTCAAAAAATAATAAACGAAACAACTTTTTCACATCCTTAATTCATGATTCCAAACATCAAGAACCATCCTGGGTATCTATAACGAGTTCGAAGCCCCAATCGAGCCCTGAGAACAATGAGAGTCCGAGCAAAATGAACTCTCGAAAAGTAGGTCGGACCTCAACAAGAGAAACGATCGTAAAACATAAAAAAACGATGTTCAAAGTTAAAAAGAGCGTAGCTTTAATTAGGCACGCACCACACGTAAAAAGCACTGAGGTAAGCTTAAGCATAAAAAATCATTCCACCCCAACGAACTCCGCTACGAAAACCAGTCAAGAGTCTCGGTAAACTCGAGACTCCAAGTCCCAATAGCTCCCTAATACCAAACAAGGGATAAATATCAGCCCCGGATGTATCACAACCAGCCACAGCTAAGCTATACAAGAGAATATATATTATAGTATCCCACTTGAATGAGCTGCTTAAGCGACAAGTCCCTGTGATCTCGCGTACATGCTCCAACGAGCAAATTAAATTTCCCGTGGACGTTCCTCACGAGGATCAAGCACTCTCGCTCCGATGACTGACGGACGACGTCAGGGTCGACGTCGACGCTTACTATGACGACGGGCGATCGTCGTCACGCGACACGTTCGTGAATTTATTATAAACAAGGGCAAGTGGAGAATAGGCAAAAAAAAATGAAAATATAAAAAAGCAACCCTCTGGTGTTCACGGACGTCGAGAAAGTCTGCCCGGGACTACCGCGACTTGTCGAAGACTGACGAGGGTTTGCGGTACCGGGAGACTCCTCTGAAGGGTGTTACGCCGTGAAAGGGTGACGAAGTCTAGAAGACGAGGATAAGGGTAGGTACGCGAGGGTACACTGTAAGACCGTGCGTACGCGTATGCGTGACGCGCAAAGTGTCAAGTAGATGGAAAAAAATGTGGTTAATTAGATTCAGTCTAATTGTAACGTGGCTGACGTTGTTATGTGGTTGGGAAGGAATGACGTACTCTCAAGATATCAGGTAAGACTGTGTTATCGGAACGCGATGAAATGGGGGTTGAATCACGATCACCGCCCCCAGCATCCCGGAGACTGAGGCTGGCCGGGGGTCTCTTCCCGGGCAGGAGCTTCTTGCGCCAGCGCACAACCCGCGTTTCGTATATCGTTTTGTCTATCGTTTCGTTTTCCCAGTTACGACTGCCAGGGACAGCTTAACATGGAGCAAACTCGTTGGGATGCTGCATTTCAGCCCTTTGTTATGTATCCGTTTTACCGATTGGCAACCGCCGTTTATCGATGAGGATGATGTATTTTTTATATTGATATCTTTTTTTTATAATTGGTAACGATTTTGTTGTAATAATTTTTAGGGTCACGGAAAGCAATTAGAAATTTTCGTGGTATCGAAATAAATGATTTTTTTTTGGGATTGATACGATTCTATTGAATTCTTTGAAAGTGGCGGGAATTCTCTTGTGGTACATCCGACTGTGCCGTCACTGGTGCTCTTCCGGGAAAATGTTGAAGAGATGGTTGAAGAAGGGGTTGTAGTAAGTGGGGGGTAGGATGGAAACTGCTCGCTGGATTCTGCGACCCACTGACCCGCTCGATAACGTCACCACTCCCGGGTCACTGACCTTTCTCTCTAGTGTAAAATTCTCGCAGTTCAAAATGCCACCCCCCTCGTGAATTGAGGCTTAGTCACAGGGTAGATTAACTTAACGACCTTAATATTTTTTTATTTCTCATACAGCTAGTGATCCTTATCAATATATAAATTTTCAGGGGTTCGTGATAGTCGGCAATTTTTATTATTATTAATTTTTTTAAATTGAATTATACTATCTCAGGTCTCCTTTATCTTCGAATCTCTAAGCGTATTTTCACTATCGATGACTATCAACTGTTATCGATCAAGCCTTAAGTATCAGTTTTATTGAAAATATATTACTGTTTTGTATATTTATATGAAATACCAATATCGTGTTGTCCCAGGATTACTACAACACACATCTCACGCATAGCTAGTATTGATTTCAGTCTTGCTGGCAGTGCTGCCGCGATCCGCGTTCCGTGAACTAAACCGACGTTCCTAGGGGTTGAATCTAGATGGGGGATGAAAACGGAGAGAGAGAGAGAGAGAGCAAGAAAGATCGAAGATGGAACGAGAGTAGAGAAAAAAAATTGGATAAGGAAAAGAAAAAAAATCGATTCTAGAGAAACAGAGAGAAAGGTGTCATACAGCTAAATTCGAAGCTCTGGAATTCTTATGCAAAAATGGCTGCAGTTCTCAATTAATTAATAAATTCCCATTAAAGTACTAGGGAAAGTTTTAATTAACCCTTGATAAAAAAATTTGTAGTTTTTCATCACAGTTTAAATATATGCATTTTTTATTATCCACTCTCATCACACATAAATCCATGGAGGACTCCTTCGTAACCGATTGCGATTTCTTATCGGTCCAAAATTCCGAGTCTCGTCTTATCACACATTTTTTAACCTTGATTTGCTCTGAATCTGAATCAATTAACTAATTAAACGTTACCGGAAGCTGAGATCAACTGTAATTAATTCTAAGGAATAATTCGTCCAATTCTAAATTGGAGCATGTATCAGCTAGAAATAACAAATTGTATATTTTACAATCCCTATAATCTCGTGCTACTGAATCATTCGGGAAAGAAAAAAAAATGTCGATTACCATTCAACTATGCTAACGGGCATGAATGAATACTCATAAATCTCAAGGAGGCGTCCTTGCTCGAGTCTATTACGACACGTTCAATGCTCTCGATATAACATAACCAATCATGCTCCACATATGTACGTATGTGAAGAAGAGATTATACATATACATATATAAACCTCTCATCCAGAGATACGCATGTTGAATAATTCGAAGAGTATCGGCCACGTTCTCGGCTGCTTAAGGAGCATGAGTAAAAGACCAAAGAGAAGAAAAAAAAAAAAGCCTACACAACATACGCACAGTATCACTGCTTCAATATACACAGACCACGCGCTACAGATATACAAACAGCGTTCGAGATAAAAAACTTTTAAAAAATGCCAGACGCAGCATCGAAGCTTCTCTATTTATAGTTTACAAATTTCCTTCCTGCCATTCAAAGTGAAGCTAGACTGAAAACTCGCAGACTTTTTTTTTTCTTCAAACACATATTGACCGACACAGTATAAGAGACAGACAAAAAAAAATGTATCGACTCACTTGGCATTTTTGGGCAAATTGTTGTTCGTTGGTCCCACGTGCGTCGGGGTAAGACACAAGGGTGCGATATTCGTATTCTGTGGCACTAAGGGTTGCCTCGCATGAGCAGGCGATGTGTGAGAACCGTAACCGTCGGAATTGAGCTGAAATAAAAAATTAGAAAATTTATTAAAGCACATTCGATTATTCGTACAAGTCGATAATATTTTATCTTTTTGTGAATTTAATTTTTCTACTCTATCGCCTTTCTACTGACCTTTACCACCGTTCCGATTAATGAATCAGGCGGCATTTCCGGTGGATCTGGTATCACTCCAGGATTCGTATGGGCCGGATAATCATTGCGTAGATTCACTTCCTTGACAGGGGTACCACCCCCATCGAGACGCTCCATGTCTAAGCTGTCCGTAGGCGTCGGTTGTGAGAGGAGACGCTCCTTCATCTCATGGAGATACGGACAGCGCTGCATCTCCTCGACTGTGTCGTTTGCTTTCTCACGCTCTGTAAGTGTACCAGGGTGTAAGTACAAGGCGATCGCACGAGTCAGTCAGTAGTAACTCAGTCAATCAGTCAGGTCAGTCAACAGCCAGTGAGTTGGGCTAGTGACTAGTTTTTCTAGAGGATGACTGCGAGAAGATCGTCAGTTTCCTAGAGAAACTTCTTTAGCAAGGATTCATGGAATCCAGAAGTAAAAGTAAGTAATCGTTCAACACGTTATAAAGAAAGTCCTCGATAAAGTAATTTTCGAAAGTTAAGAAAGTCATTAAAACAAATTGAAAGTCTTCATCGAATGTCTTAATAAATCATTTGACAAGAACCTTACCATTTTCACGTATCATTTTATTTTCATATTCATTCATTTCAAAAAATATATATATGTATATATATATATATATATATAAATTATCACTCAATATATCAATATCCACAATTAATACTCTTAACGTTGCAGAACAAAAGGGGAATCAACGAGCACCTGAGCATCAATCTTAATCACGATCAGATTGTCACTGTCATTCCGGATACACCATCATAGACTGGCCCTTCACTCTCTCCCCATAGAGAAGATCGCTAAATATGGCGCCTTGTGTTACACGATCATTATGGGACGCCACACTCGACGGTCTACAGCCTTTAAGCATATACCAAGTAAATCCTAGTATCTCACGCGGGATAAAAAAAGCTATGTAAATATTGAATATTGACCTATTTCAAATACAAAAATCCATAACCTCCTAATGATTCAATACTTTTATTATATAAATGTAGATATACACGAAATTGAGGCCGAATCTATCCCGCTTAAAAAAAAGGGGGGAAGAGATGTGCGGCGTTTCTAAAAGTCTGGCTAAGAATTAAATCCCATACTTTTAGTTCCTAGAAGAGTATCTGTTTTTTTTTTTTTTTTTTTTTCTAAATTATGGGATTTAATATTTAGTCACACTTTTGGAAACGCTATGCATTTCCTATTTTTTTTATATATAATGCACAGACTGGACATATCAAGTCACAATATAATCCTTATGTACAAGCTAGATTGAATAAGTGTGAGGGAGAAAGAGGGAAGGAAATAGGTAGTAAGAAAGAGAAAGACAATCTCGATAACTGACCTACCCGAAAATGCCCGCCGTGACGATGCCGCGTATGAGAGTCGCGATACCCACTGTCGGCGCCACTCGGCCGTTGTCGCTTTCGTGGCCTATACTATTCTTGACGTCGCTCCCATGCATACCGTATATTTAGAAATCCGCGAGGCTTTAATCAGGATTCGCACAGCAGTCATACAGAAGAAGGCTTCGCTATGTTCATTTGGCACTCATATAACCTCCGTATCAAGAGTGCATACGTTTACACGTGTAAAACGGTCGAATGGACGGATATCCATATAACTGTAGACGCACAAAAATATATAGGTACGTATCGTACGTACAGTAAGATATAACAGTCTGCGAGCGGCTCAGCAAATACGAAACTATTTTACTGCCATTCAACCCTCTAGTCTTTTTTTTTCTCTCTCTCTCTCTCTCTGTTGCATTGTCAGCCAGATAGAACGTAAAAAGGGAGTGACTGCCTGCGTGTAAATAGGTGCATGAAAGAGGAAGAGAGAGAGAGAAAGAGTATATGGAAAATGAGAAGTGAATAAAAGAAAGAAAAGTAAGAGACCCGGAGAAAGAGCTTACCGATCGATCAGCATAGGTTCAACGTCAATTTCAATACGATAAATGTTCAGGAAGGGTTTGACGTGTACGTCATATTTGATGTGATTACTTATTTTCAGTAATCTATATCCATTTCTATATAGATAAAGGTAGCGAGGTGTCAATGGTTGTAACTTTGTTTGATATCGCATACAGAAGTTATGCTCGCTTTATATGTATACAATATTCTGCTATTATCTGCCAAAATTATCATTGTTATTCTTGTCTACAATTGATCAGGATGTCTTGTACGATAATCGTGATCGTTATTGTATTTACTGTTAGTCGCCTTATTTGGCTTTCTATAGAAGATTTCCTAGACTTTTAATTGAACCTTTTATCGTATTATTATCGTGAGTACTGGGACGATATTACGAGACATTGTCCAGGATGGTGTATCTATTATGTTGACATGTTCACTTTTGTATATGCATTTTATGTTGATTGGCAGGACAAAACAATTTTTGTTTGAGTTAGACGTGTCGGCGTCTATGAAACTTGAAGCTTGATGAATATTTATCTCTCTCGGTCGGTTGGTTGGTTAGGAAGTTTACTTACAGGAAAAGTTTAACAGTTAAACGTGAAGAGTTCATCCGCGCCGTCTTGGGGATCCTGGAGGAAAACACACGGTAAACGAATAATGGGAAGGACGTAACACGGCGTCACAACAAACGGAAACCGGAAGTAGCCAGAATCGATGCGCGCCCGGTCGGAGAACTCGAAAACTGAGGCTCACGTACAGGGACGAATTGGCAGACTGCGTGGCGACCACCTGTGAGCATCCCGGCGCCGGCGTCGGCGTCCGATCGACCCACGATGCATGCCTCCTCTATCGAAAACGCTTCAGCGAGATTGTAGCGCTGTCGACGGGTCTCGCGTAACCCGAGCATTGAAAACTGCCTTAATACTACACAGCATGTACATAAATACACCCCTTACCTCCATCGTGCGTAATTTCTCAATCCTATACGCTCCCAGTATCCAATGTAACTGACCAGAAACTGCTTCGGAACGAGATCAGTAAATAATACACCAGATGTATTAATGGAATTATTTGTACTTTACACGAACTTGAGAATCAATGCTAAGATTTATTATTGATCGCTTGTGTACGAAGGACCGACGTTTTTTTGTGATACGAAGAAATACGTTTGTTTTTTCTCAACTGTTTCTGCTAGTGACTAGAAGCATATAAGGCACTCGCGTCACCGCTCTCGAAAGCTACTCTCGCGCGAATAAGCAGCTCTTGGTTTTATGATGCCAGAACGCTGCTCTCCCTTCACTCGGCCAATAGGAAGCTCGTCTCCTTGCCGACGTCGAAGGTTCGCGTCGGGAAGCGGCTTTGTCGCGCGCGTTAGTCGTCGTCGCTGTTGGGGCGCCGGATCGCCGAGCTATGTTTGTGCGTTTCAGACGTTCGTCAAAGTGGGGGTGACGAAGTCATATACAAAGGGACAGGCCAACACGCAACAGAAACACGAAAGGATTACGATTATTCATGTTTTATCTGTACGTTTTTTTTCTCATTATTTTACACGACGTAATAACAAAGCACATAAACCGATTCGAAAGCTTTTCATAACCTAAATATTTTTGTTTACCATCTTATGTATATAGCTTCTGACATTTCTATCGAGGTATTTATAGAATTTTTCTTATATATTTTCTTTTTCCGGGTATCCAGTACATCCAGGTGATCCACTCTCTATTTGAGGTATTAATTAGTGTTCATAACCCCGTCAGGGATAGTTCAATGCCATAAGTCGTAAGTGAACGGTGACTTTTCGATCTGGTTATATCGAATAAGACTTTTACTCGTGGGGACCTTGACTTGATTTTTCGGCAGATCATAAACATCTAATGACGCTGCGCCATTTAGTTCGAAGGAATCGAGCGTATCGCACGAGGAAGAACGTTGTCCATGGACATTAATACACATTAACGAGAGTTTCTAGAATGTTTAATAAATAACATCACATGCCGATACCTTGGCATATTGAGCCTTCCGCAAGAATCCAGGACGTGTCTATAATAGTTCCGGTAGAATCTGTCCTGCTACTGACGATAATTACTTTCGAATGAAACGCCTGAGCCATAAGCTCTAGCCAATCAATATTTAATGTCTACTACTTCTCTCCCGAGATAGTACCGTACCAAGCCAGACGAACATTAAAATTGGTATCGGTTCTAAGAAAATCAATTCTCTCGCTTAAATTAATTTCAGCATTAATTTCTATTAGTATTAATATTACTTTTGTCGGCACAACTAATGGATGTACTTAAATGTATCAATTCTCTTATCACAATAACATTTAGCGAACATACTAACGAGTTTACTATCAGATCAGTGAATACTTACACGGCCGTTAAGTAACGATTGGCTGAAGAGAACGTGGGCGGCGAGAGTAACTCGCGTTTGTTGTTGTCGTTGCTGTCGTGTTGCTCGTTGCCATCGGCAACAAAACCAAAGCAGGATTATCAGCGCAGTCACAGGTTCACAGTGGGATGACGATATTAGAGATAATGTCAAGAGTTGAAACGGCGTTGCTTCGATGATATTTTTTTAAATGGCGTCCCTACGAACGGCGCGCGATTTGTTTTATTTATGTTGTATCCCTGAGGTTATATATTGTTACTATTTATGTAAAACGCAGGCACTTTTAGCGATAATGTTGTCGATTTCGAAGCCGCTCACTGGCCTTACGTGAAAATCGTGCGTGGTTATTATTGCGTGTGGGTGCGTGTACGTCCTCGATGAACAGCAGCCGATGTAAACAAGGAATTGGCGCATGCGCACACGACATTTTCTTGCCCTATGGTTAAATCACCCCTTGTGTTGCTTTCCGTGTATGGGGGTGGCCCAAGGACCTTGTGCCATCCATGGCTCTAATGGCGGATGTTCATGGGGGTGTGGGCCACAGCCACCCCCATGCAATAGGGAAACGCGATCAATAACGCGCTGCAAGCATTTTTACTTGGCGATGACTAAACCTTCCCATTAGACAGAGAAGATTGTCGCATTAGAAACTGAACAAGGATTCACCCTGTAGTACAATACACCACAAGTGCACACTAAGCTGCGGTTAGAAGATCAAATATCGCTCAATGCTCTCTATACACCATTCCTAGCTCAACGGACTCGGCTTGAATTTTAAGGGATGATCGTGTAAATTTGGATGAAAAAAAAATTTGAATAAACTTACTATCACGCTGCTAAATTTCTCTTCTAGACGGCCATTGGGTACGTTTTAGTGCGTTGGGGTAGTTTTCGCCCCTTGCTCTACCGGTGGCAAATTATGCGTCCCTCAGGGACGAGATTTAGCTCTTATTTACTGCGAACCCACCCCAGAGACTATCAGACGGCAGACTGCTCGACGCTGCTGTAACATAAACGATCCGGCCTCTTTCCGTATGGTATCTATATGTATACAGAGATGCTCAAGAATAGTCGTTTTGCTCTATTAACGTAAATAATACTATGTGTACTCTAAACAGTAAATATAATGCTCCTTCGTGGAGTACTATCTATACCAGTCATTATCTTCGGACTGACTCTGCTCTTTGCTTCGTGAAAAATAATAAATCCGCTAGTAACGACTCTGGAAAGTTAGATACCTACGAGCCGTACGTAGCCTGCATAGAATCCATTTACCTCACCTGATGTACCTATGCATCTATCTGCCTGCCTGCCTGCCTGCCTGCCTGCCTGCCTACCTACCTACCTACACAGTACGTGTATTAACAAACGTAAAACTGGGGTCATTTCGTTCACACGCTTCCTTATGCAAGAGCTGCGGTTATGGACTTTTAACAAAAAATCACGAATAAGAAATCGCAGAGCGACACACCCGCCAAGTAAAGTCTGAAAGTTTCACCGAGGATGCCCCTTGAAAAAATAGTATATGTATCTGTGTATAATTATATACACATATATGTGTACACCTATGCTCTTGCGGGGCTCAATAACAGTATCGATTATTTTGAATTTAATTGGAGGAACAAGAAAAAATATTTTTCTTTTTCTCAACATTTACCAATAACAGTGTCGTTGGTCTTGACACTCGACGTTCACTCCAATTCAGTTGTGCCAACGTTATATTTCTGTATAGAGAGAAAGGCGCCATTCCGACGATGCAGTACACTTCGAATTCGTTTGATTCTATTTGGGGGTCGACCACCGTGCAACCTTGTACCTGAGGAAGGTCGCCGAAGAGCGAGGTATCGAAGTCAAGTAAGTATGTAGGTCGCCAACTCGACGACCGCGATCTGCTTTTTTGCGAAGGATCGGCCGATTTTTCCCTTTTTCGTCGTAGCCTTTAAGACTGATAATTACATCGTAATTACATACCAACCAGGGTATGCATTCTTCAGGTATAATACAGTGCACAAGCGAAAGAATCACAATATCCAATATTCATAATGTCTCGTTTGGTCCAATATCATTGATTATTGAATTCATGCGAATCCACGGGAATTCATCCGTCTTACGAGGCTACGTAAAAATCGTTAATCGTTCTGCTTAAATTTACATCCGCTTTTCAACCTAGCTAATTCAACCGAGAAGGTTGCACTGGTATCCGGTAAGCGCTACTCCGGATGATAATTTTTTTCGTATCGGTATAGATGAGAATACGTTCACTGTACCTACCTATACTCCATGCACTAAGGTCTGTACGTACTTGTTATCTTTTACGTACCACAGTACGTACTATACAAGACACTGTACAGTAAGTTAAAACACATGAAAATTTTGACTTGGCAAAATCTCCTGTGTATTTAATTTTTTTTATAATATGACGTTTTAGTATGCATGTTATTGCGGACGACTGTATTGCAATTCGTAAGGTACAAATAGTACAAAGGGTATAAGAGTACAAACATCGCATAGGAACTAGAATACGTGGACATAGAAAAGAAGTACAGCGTTTAAAAAGACGTGACGTGTAGAGTTTTGATTGGCGGTCACGAGTAGAGATAAAAATTTCTCTTAAGACCGTTGCCGGATATCCTGTCGAGATTCTTGAACGCGAAAGCAACAATCGTAACAACGAAAATATATATTTTCCAAAGACACTTGCAATAACGATAGGCTCCAACGAGTTATAGACACAATTTTTGCACACAGATTGAAAACAAGTATTTGATTAATCAAGATGAGAACAGTGAGATTGAAAAGTTCTTTGGAAAAAAAATTTCTTTCAAAAATTCATCTCGACACGAGTCCGAAGGAATATTCTTAACGTTTATACTCGTATGAACGTATTGTAATATTACAATAAATATTATAATAGAACAACGCAATAATAAATATATATATATTATATATATATATATATAATTTATATGTGTTTATATTATATATATATATCATAGGTAGAAACATGTCGACACGATCTATATCTAAACATCGAAGAGGATTCCTTTCCTATTTACAAATATTTTGTATACTATATCGATACTATCGTACAAATAAATTGGCTCCATCACTTCCACATGTATGACTATCGTAATACGATGTAAATTGTAATAATGTAAAACGCCTAGGACAAAACATGTATCGTCTATATGATTCGAATACGATATCGACTCTTATGCGCCTACATGGAGTCACACATTTTCATTCCCATTTAATTCTCTACATGTCCGATTATTATCTCAAGCGTACTATGCATCTCTTTCTTTCTCTCTCTCTCTCTCTCTCTCTCTCTCTCTCTCTCTCTCTCTCTCATACACATTCGCTTATATTTCCATTCTCGCTATAGTAACATGCTCCCATATGTAACATACTCTCACCTTAACAGAGGTCAGTTGAGCATAAAAATATGAGTAGGTCATTCGCATCCTGTGGCTTACAATCACGCGGATCCTGTTCCTCGTATAGTATATAAAACGCACGCTTAATCGACTCTAATCAAAAATCTTGATCCCACATATGATGTATCTAAAACGGTATTCTAGCGATGATATTGACAAAAGATCTGTATAGGTATACTATATGATATATATTAGTTTTCGACGGAGCTTCTTCACGTATGAATAATATACGTGAATGATATGATTGGACTGTTGTACTTGTAGTTTTTCTTCTTTTTTGTTATCTCTCTCACTTCGCACTTTCTAGGAATATATGATACAGAATCTTATGTGGTGATCGAGGCTCATACCTGTATGATGCTCAGCTATGTGAATTATAAAATTTGTTAATTGCGGCACAACGTTGTGTCAGTTATAATAATAACGAAGGGCTTTGTTTTTTGGTGATTTTTCGTATAAAGGTAACTTCGATAAAGACCATTTGAAAAACGCTGTTTATGTTAGAACGTCGCTGTTCGATTGGATCTAGGTTAGGTTAGGTTAGATTAGTCTGGTATTCATAATTTAGTGAATGTTTCAATTTACGCCATCGCTATAGAACTATTCATATCGTATACTCTTTGGCTGAGTGGAAGACGGACATTTTTTTCTTTCAATGGAAATTTCAGTGATAAGAGCAGCTAGAAGTGATACTCCAATTTTAGTGATCTTTGATCGTGCTTATGCATATGCAAGTATAATATCGAACATATGTGACAGAGTGTCTTAAGGTGCGTATAAAAGATTAGACAAGGATCTCAAATAAAATAGGCTGCCTCGTTCTCGGCTATTGCTTCCAGCTTAGCCGGAAGATTCCTGGGACGAGATGCCCTGCCAACCAGTTTCCATACGCCCTCTGACCCCTTACGTCACATGTAAGTAGGTTTGACCTTATAGGCCCTCTTCCAGACCTCACAGAGGCACACTGTACTATGGAACCTGTAGAATATTGCCAAGGGCATCGAGACGTGGGTGATAATGGTCCAGGCCCAGAGGCCGTAAAAGTGAAGCTGTACAGGATGAGATTCTGCACGTGACTTCTCCAGGGTGTTGATGGCCCACATGGCCAAATTTGTTACCAGGAGGAAGGTCACGATCTCGCGACCTGGTTTGCGTCGTATCTGCTCAGCCGTAGCGACGCTGCGCCTCGACGCATCCAGGATGAAAATAGTCTGGCACGTAGTCTGGATCACGCTGGCCAAGGCCGTCACAAGTACAAGGACTGTATGTTTCTCTAAAGTAAAGTGACCTCCTATTATTGTAAACGTTGAATAGATGAACATTCCAGTTTGTGCTGCCACTAGGAGGATATTGTCCAGTTCTAAATTGCGTCCGCCGTCGTAACGTAATTTGCGCATCTGGAACATCCCTATCAGCGTCGCTAGGGTCGACATCCCATAAAGGGTCAACTCGCAGACGTTTACTTCCGTCACGGCCAGGCTCACCAGTTCCGGACGTGAGATCAGGACGAAGAAGAGGATGAGCGAAATGATGGTCAGCACTAAGATCAGGATGCCGACGAAGAGGCCCTTATGTGCGCGGGCGCAGTCCACGCTGTAATGATGAGGAGACCTTCTGCGAATATCAATTAGGTTGTTTTTTTTCAAAATTTTCTATTCCTTTCAGTAATTATTAGTTTATTCTTCTTTTACCCACCTATACGCATGCGCATGATGACGGGAACCAAGTGGTGTCATTGGTTGAGCTACGTTGGTTTTTGAAATGTTCTTCCACATTACGTACAATATGGCCGCGCATATCAGACTGTATTCTATGGTGCAGGGAAAGAGGAAAGGACTTGCATCCTGGACCAATGAACCCATTATGTTGGTCCTTCTGCATTCGAACATGTGATGCGGTCCCTTCAGGCCTCTTGCAAGTCTCACATGCTCACCGTGATGCCCATGACTATGGCCGCCCAAGTGCATTCCAACTTTTGCTCCTAAACCAAATAATTAACATATTATTGATGATTTTCATGTAAGCGCCGTCCAAATATCCGCGTAAAGTATGTGTCTGATTAAAGAGCAGAGAAAATAATAGAGAGAGAAAGAGAGAGAGAGAGACGCAAGATGATTAAAAAATATCACATAACCCTGATGCATTAAATATTATCATGTAGACGCTTTTATTGTCGATGTTCTGCATATGTGTATATCGTAAAAATTTGCAAGCTGCAAAACCTTTGCTAGACTGTGATAATAAATTATACAAAAATTGTCTGTACTTTCCATATTGTTACTACTGCAGCTGGAAGCAAATGTCTGCATATCCACCTTCATTAAATTCTACTCTGAAGTTAAGCACTATGTAATTATATAAATTCTTACCGAGCCTGTGTGAAATTCTCAGAGAATTATTTTCAGGATTGTAAAATGTTAGGATCTCGTGTTTAGTCTCCTGCACCAGGACATTCAGCCATACGGATAAGTTCGTGCCAATCATATGCATTAATCCAAATCGGGCGACGACCCGATGTCTGTAGACCTTCATTTGCTGGAGAGAGAAAAAAAGACAAAAAATGAGAGCTCCACGCATCACTCACAGGTCACTGGTGAACAAAAAATCTATATACGAAACGAAAGCCCATGGATCCTGACACGTGATAAAACGTGGGCGGAAAGAAAGAAAGAAAGAAAATGTAGCAAGAAACCCTTGGGAATAGGGGTGGCAACGTCGCGGTTCGGTGCTCACGTATTTCGTCGGAAATCCAGAAATGTTCACCCTTCTATTTCATTAACCAGTGGAAGCAGGCATTTTACGGGTTGGATCGTTGCTTTCGGTCGACGAATTACAGTTCGGCCAATGACTCGCTCGAGGGTAGCTTTTTAAATTCACAGTTGAAAAAACGCGGTCGTGGAACGGTAAGGGATGAATTGACGTATCGAATGACCAAGAGAATATCGATTTGTTCCTTTGTCGAATTCCTTTATGGTTCTACTTTATTTAAAGCGAAGTAGGGACGTATGTACAGTGCTGGAAATTTCCATGTCTTCTAAATGGCTTTACATACTGTACTCACTTCATTGTTCAAAAAGATGAAGTACATTTGGATGAAGATGAAGGCCATTCGTGTTGCTGGTGTCAGAGCCAGCATTACATTGTGGCATTTTGTGTTTCGTTCTAATTCAAAATACTGGCCAAATTCCAAACCAGAGTAAATCATCGAACCAATTCCAAAAGCCACCGCGCCCATTCGCAGATAAAAGCTACCATAATGCTGGGCGGGTTTCGTGACTGTCATATGGGGACATCCGGTTTCCGGTATGTCAGAATCCCCACCAGCGCCGCTGGACGACTGGGAAGAATCCAGATCACAGTCTTCTCTTTGTTTTTCTTAACGTAAAATACAAAAATAAATATTATAAATAAATAAATGACAATTAATCAACCTCGTGCAATACAATGCTTCCTTCGACTTACTCGGCTTTGGCTTTCCATCCCTGAGCAACATGGCGTACATATACAAGAGAAAGATCATACTGCCAAAGTATAAATAAAGATAGAACGCCTCGTAAAAGGAAGGTGGTATATAAGTAGAGATGACTTCTGCCATGGGGAAGGCGATCCCCATGACAACCAGAAGTTTCCCATAGAGAGCACTGAGCGTCGTCGCCAAGGCGTTTCTGTGAAAAAAAAAAGTAAAATAAAAAAGCACATACCAACTGATACACGTGAAAGTAAATGTAGCAAGGGGAAAGATAGATTGAAGAAAATAAAAAGAAAAAATAGCAACCCTCCTCGGTCTACGTCATAAGTATACTTATTTTTATTCACGATATAAAAAGTATCACTGCCCCTTCACCCTCCTCCCCACCCCCCGTTCTAGCCAATAGGGAGTTCTTACAAAATATCCCATGAACAAATGTATAGTGTGGTCTTCACGAAAGAATTGGCTCAATGATATAATATCGTCGACTACATCAACCTATAGCAGCCGAGGTCCGATCGGACAAAGTGGTCGGTAATTGCGGCCCGTTGGCCGGCGATTTCGTCGCGACGATTTCATAGGTCAGGTTGATGAATCCGTCAGGATGCCAATAGCTTAATCGTTTTCATTCAACGTAGCAATGCATTAGATTTCGTTATATGTATAATATACACTGTGTCCAATACTTACGCTCCTAGGTGCTTCCAGTTCCGGTCTTCAGTCACCTGCAGGAACGTAGGTGCCGGATAGCAGACGGCAGGAATCGGTCGCGAGGAACATGGAAGTGCCAAAGCGAACTGAGGTGACCGATGAGCTCTGGATGGGGAGCTGCTGCTGTGTCTCGAGAGCGTTTCCGGTGAGACTATGACAGCCGACGGAGAAGCTGGCGAAGGAAGGGCGGCAGGTAATCCTGGCCAGCTAAGAAATAAAAAAAATATTTTGAAAGACTCTTAATACGGCTAACACGAACGGCGATCGTGTCAGCTAGCAAGTAACAAAACAGCTCATGTGCGATGAGTGTGTCTAGGTCGTAGAATTTGGTGCTTGGATAAAGGTGAGTATCGTGCAAATGAATTAACTAAACGAATCCTCACTAGGTTTGTAATTAAGGACGTAATGATCATTGCAATGCTTCAGAGTCGTAATTAGGTGCGTTTTGCAAACTAACGCACCTGTATTTACATACGTCCGTACCCGAGGGAGATTGTCGAGCATGTGTTTAACTAGACGTTAAAAAAAAAGGAAACAAAATTAAAAAAAACTTTCTCTCTCTCCCTCTTACCACGTATCGTGGGTGACGTTTCTGTTTCTCCTTTTTTCTCTCCCGTTCGCAGAACGTCCTTCGTCGCGATCCCATTAAGCTGATTACTCGGTTATTTCCTGTACTGGCGCGCAGACTCTCTACGCGGCTTGTATTTATAGATCTTGATCGTAGCATATGAATTATTTGTCTCGACTTTTCTACCAGGCACGAAGCCGATCGCTCGATTTAATTGTATACATTGTATAAGGGTAATATTATTTTTCCTATAAGCTTTGCAATATCGAGTGCGTTGACAACAGTTTTGGCGTCGTTCGTTCTATCCTTCTATGAAGTAAAGCATTTCCTAGGGTACAGTAATAATACGTAGTAGAGGAATAATGAAGATATAAATTTCTGTAATTAACGCAATATGGACTGTAGGAGTAAAAAGTTGACTGAACTGCCAGTAGATGGTGCTAATATCAAGGGTACTGATATAAATGTTTTTTCAACGTTTATGATACGTACAGCACTTTAAAAACCCATAGAGTCAGCTTGTCTGCTTATACGACCTTAAAGCATGCAAAGTGTTTTTTTTTTATATGCTTCTGGTAACCAACCCTTAAAACAGTACACAATATAAGTTACCCTACGTGTATCAGACTGAAAGGCTTATTTGGGAATGTTTCGGTTCTCTTTTATTTGTTCCGCACGGTATAGCTGAAAAATTGTAGTTTATACAGACGAGACGGTCATTCAAATATATGAGAATTATAGGGTGAGAATGAATAGAACAGAAGGGTGCGTAGGCCTTCGTGAGAGGTGCGTAAGAGACACGTGTGACACGTGCGTAGGACACACGTGGACCGTTTTAGGTGGTTACACGTACGTATACGATAAGTCAGGAAGTGTTAGGGATTTCGTAAGGGTATAAAATCTAAGGGCTGTTTTTTCTTTCTTTGACGCCAATTACTAACAATTTTTCGAGAAGCGACCAGTGCGTCATCGCTATATTGGATTTTGTAACAGGAGAAAAAGTTAGCAGATACCAGAGAGGCTGATTCAACGGCTGAGGGCTGTTTGCTCATTGTTCGTATATATACGGAGTATACAGAACGTATATACATATCTATGAACTCAAGAGAACGAAGTCCAACCCTTCCTTGCTTCAAAACTACCCCTTTGCCAACGTGTATGACCATCTTATACAAACCCACCCTTATTCCTCTTATGTCAGATCCCATCCCTTCATACCTCTTTATACTCATACAAAAAGTCGTATCCTTCGGGGAGACAAACACACTCCTTACCTTCTCCATGCAGACAGGCACTCTACGCGACTATAATATTCAGAGCCATTATACAGTATATCAAAAATGATCGTGGGTTCCATACGTTCGTTTAAAAAAAATTTTGTTGGATAAAAATTTTCATAACCTTCCAAAGTTCCGATGGTAATATTTTCGTTTTTTTGTTTTTGTCCTTTTCCATTCTCCCGTCAAAAATCCTCACTGAGAATTTCTTTATCTAACCTTAAGGAGGTCTCCTTGATAAGCATCTCCGTTATCCTGAAGCTTGCCCTTCTCGTCCTTTTTTGACGGAATGTTGGCTGTCTGACTCGAATCCTCGCCAGCGGATGATACAATCACGGCCCTCCGGCTCGTGGCACAGCACTGATCTGACCCCACATCACATACTGATCTGATGTCACTCTCAAATCTCAGTATCTAACGATGCACACATCGCGCTCTCTGGCAATGTCCTATATCGTTTAGTTCACGAGTGCCATTATACACTAGATATATTTACAGTGATTTATACGCGTCTGCATACGTGAATCCCTGTATAGTAAGTCTGATAGGCAAAGGTTATAATTATTTATGTATATACGTTGGATAAATTTTAACTGTTCTATTTTGAGTAAAGTACAGTTACAGTTAGGATTTTACGGTAAGTGACAATTTTGTGAGACTTCATTTGAATTAGTGGAATAAAATATAAAAGCTATGAGTAACTGTCCCAGCGTTGTTGCACTTGGCTGTACTCGCTATCGGAAGTGATTAATCCCTAATGGGCCTTGACTAGGCAAATTTATCAGGGTGAGTGACTAGCACGTGGCTGATCCGTGGTTGATTATTGACTCTAAAAATGCATAGGAGGGTGCCGGGGGGGGGGGGGGCTGAACACAGATCAGATCGTGCAGCTTCCAATGGGCTATCTGACGTTGAATTTTTGAGGGATCGTATTCCTGACCAAGCATGGCTGAGGTACTCAGAGTCGCACCGAAATCCTCGTAACAAGGTAAAACGGCAATATTACTAGGGGTTCCTAAATTCCCGTTCAATATCTGCCGGAAGCAATCAGACATCCTGGGATGCGTTCGGAAAGCTATCTAGAGTCGACTCTAGTATCATTCTGTCCTCTTCGTAATAACGATAATAGAAAGAGATGCAAGGTGCCCGAATCGCCTTGAGTGAGATTTCTGAACGCACCCCAGAGATTCTCTGTACTCGGTGCTGCGCATCGTGTATGGTCTTTGAAAATTTGTAAAAAAAAAAAAATATATTTCTGTTAAAAAATTATTTTATACAATGGACTTCATTTAATTTTGAGTCATTTCTTTTTGAGAAAGTTAAAAATAAAATATAACTCTCAGGCGCTGATAATTTACATCCTGCTGGTTAATCACTTTGTTTATTTCTTAGTCATCAGGAGGCTGACTTCTCTCTAATGGTCCATCCAAGAGGGGTGCTAGCTACCTTAAAGAATTTTTCATTCCTTTATAGTTATAATATTATAATTACTCACTCAGCCGGCTTCTCAGTCTCCGTGCTAATTACTCGGGCCTCATCGCGTCTTTCGAAAGCCTCTTCCTGTTCCTCCCTTAGCTCTTCAGAAACTTCTTCCGGTATCGTCGTAATGTCTTCTATAGGTGGCAGAAGGTCGTTGCCACTTTCTTCGATACGGTTATCCACAATGGCATCAGAGCTGTCATTGGGTCTGGCTACTTCTTCGATATCCGAATCTATACCCTGTTAATAAAAATAAACACTATTGACAGCTGTCAGTAAGACAGACAGGAGATATAAGCCAGAAATTGATCCACCCTTGGAATTGATCTTATAAACTCTTACAAGGGTTGACGCACCTGCGCAAAGTCCATGTAGAAGGAATCCCTGGAATCGGAGCTACCACGGCGAAGCCGCAGGCTCAGATCAGGAGAACTTTCTCCCATATTTCTTATCGGGCACTTTCACTCCTACGGGGTGTTATCTCTTGACTCTCTCTCTCTCTCTCTCTCTCTTTACACCGTTATCCTCCACCCTATGGTTTACTCTTCTCTTCCGTATTCCAACGCTCCTCCCGCTTCACTCTTTTCCCTGCACAACCCCTATGGGCTCCTCTCGGTTTTCAACCCCTGGCTAGCTAGGAGCACGGCGCGACCCCCTTTTGTCTCTCAGGAGCTTCTTGCACCACCGCCAGGCTATTCCAAAGAGGGTGCAACGGCAGTTTTCAACGTCTCTCAAAGAATCGCCTGATGAATGATGAATGATGAATCGTTTCGCTTCAATGGCGTCTATTAGTGCTCTACCGTGTAGTTGCAAGTACCTGCTACCTACTACTGTGAATTATATTAACTAGACTGACTTTTTTCGCACCCTTGTACAACTCCTTTTTTTTTTTACATATGTATATTCTATGCATCGTGCTGGGTTAAGGGGTTGTACGTACGAGGAAACTTTCATGGGGTATCTACTTGGTACGGGGATATTTTATAGGGATTTTATATGCGGTCTTAAGTGCGCACGGTCGAAGGATACTCGAGCACGTAGCTTTTATACTTCAGTTTGCGTAGCGTTGCATTATGGGGATTGTTCTATTATATTTTTTATGGATTTTTAGAGTTACATAGACACTATAGTATCTTGTTGCAGAACGGTATGTTGTAGGTTGGAAATTTTGAAAAAACTTTCAAATGACAGTTTTAGTAATTCGGTATAATTATTTTTGCTTCGTATAAATTTGTATGATATATTTTATCTTGCATCATAACCATTTCTCATGCAACGCCCCCCATACAGTTCCAACCCCTTTGTGTTTAGGACAAAGAATACTAAACTGGATTACAGTTTACTTAAAGAATAACGCAACAGATATATCATTTTACAAACCCCTGTTAGTTAAGGTGGTACGGTGATGATAACCATAATAGTAACAGTCAATCATAGTTTAAAGACATTAAAAAAAAAATACAAAGTTTTTTGCTCCGAAATAACATTAGTGAAAATGTAAGATAATCTTAACGTTCGAGTAAAAAAATGTGCACATTATATCATGCGTGAATGACGATATTGAATTTTTAAGTTATTCATTTTTATAGGTTGAGTATATCTATATACATATAGTGGAAATTGACACTTACATTTTTTATATCTCAGAAACTATGCCTAAAAAACCGTGTACAAAAAAATCAACTATTAATTTTGGACTGAGCGTTATCACCGGACCACCCAGCGAGTATTTTCAAATTTCCCATAGCGAAGTGGCTGTATTCCCATTGCGTCTTGTAACAGTAAAATATTCCCATAAATACAATTCCTTAGGCAATATAAGGAATTTGTTAAACGTTGTAAGAAATTTCAATAATTTATCCCTGTACATTTGTACATACCGATTATACGATAATAAGAAAAACAGATCCCATAGTAATTTTCAAAGTTACATAAATGATCCGCACGTGCTCATATAGATGAATAAAAAAAAGAACAGCCCTTCAGGAAACGGAAATACAAAGCGTGGTATATTTTCCGAGAATTTGTTCGCGCAATGACTTTGTGGCATTTAGATCGCGTGCCATGGAAACACATGTAACATCCATGGGGTTTCGTGTCATAGAGCAATACAGCTTAGAAAGTTAACGTGAAACCGGTAGGCGAGTGTCGTGTCAGGATTTCTTATCGAGTGCAGGCAGCCCCTACTATACTAACATTTTATCACTAGGGGATGTTTGTATGGTGGTTCACGTAAGGGTAACGGAACTCTATTAAATAATTTATACATCAATATAGAGTATAATTGAGGAATTCAGACTACAGCACCAAGCAGATACATCCCTCAAGATTAATATGTCAGACATAATATTTGTTCACATGCAAAATTCAACGAGACTCACCAAAATTTTCTGAATATCCAAAAAGCATTATTGCGCCTCCCAACATTTTTTTATCCTCCACGGTCTCTCACGCTCCATTATCATTCACGCGTGTGTACATAATATTATTCTCAAAATAGTGCGAATTTGTATATAAGTGTCACAGCAGAAAGACACTGATGATCCCTTACAAAAATTATATCCCTTAGTCTTCTCCTCTTTCTCTCTGTCATACAAGTGTCTGTCGACAGAATGACTTCCTTTAAAAAATTGTAAACACAGCGTTCAGCCGGACAGGAATCTGAAGATGGAGGCATGAACGGAACACCTCGTGGACGTTGTGCGTACAACCGTAGTAACGTAGTAGCCAGTACGTAGTTATGTACATCCATGTATGAACGAGTTGGATTCACGAATTGTTGATATTTACACAATTTTAGTTAAACGCATTGTAATTGTTCTCGCCTTTCCATCCCGTGACTGGTATTTTTGTGCCCGTTTCAAATTGCATGTTTTTGTGCGTTTTTATTCCTCCGCTGTTATCTAAGTATGCTTCCTTATTGTGATTCCTGTTGATATTATTATCATTCACCGATCCCGTCTAACAGTTGCACCTTGCACAAATTCGCTGAGTGTAATTGGGAATTGGGGTTAAACTTGTTGAATCGAAATTCCGTGAGTGCGACTGTTATCAGTCGTGCGGCGAGACAGGAAAATTTTGCACCCCCGAAGGGCGCCGAACGCGAGGCATCGACATGCTGTGAGCGGGCCCGGAATGGCCCGGGCGTTGCGACTTCAGCGCCGCGACGTGCGACGCCCACCCCACGCATTACGCACCCCTTGCAGCTCCATTTCCCTTGCGAATCTTCAGGGCCGTCTATTGCGTGGGCTTGTTTCTTGTCTCTGCGAGGTAAACACAGCAGTCGCCGGTTGTGGTCAGCCTGTTATTTATGGGGGTGCGAGAATATAAATTGTATGGGGTTGAAGAAAAAAAAAGTGAAATAAGACATTAGATTTTCCAGGCGACTGTCGCTGAGATGTGCAAGCAATACGGATTTTTATAAGAAAATTGATGGGATTTATTCAAGAAAAAATAATTTTGGGGCAATATAGGCACTTTCAAAAGGCTCGAATATAAAATATTCTATGGGGATCGTATCTGGACAGTCAAATAATAAATTTTTACGAAAAACATGTTTTGATTTTTATAAGGGTGTATCTTTTTAATTTTAAGGATTCTTTTAAAACTGTCGAGGATTCGACTTTATGGGGTTTGTTGACTTTTCTTGAGAGGTGGGATCGATAGCGAGAATTTGGTGGGTACCGGAATATCTTTTGGCACGGCCCTGCCTTTATCCATGGGGGTTGCATTTCAGACATGCGCTCCCAAGATTACGTGGAGTGTCAAGATAAGGGTAGCTGCTCCGAAATCCGTGGCTTCCGCGTGTAAGAGAATCATAATGGGTGTAATGGTGCGGGAGAGCCTGTGTCAAGGATAAATTATTATCGTAATTAGATTAGACCACCTGACAGAAAATATGTCTGATAGGCTTTTTGCTTTCATCTTTTATTCCCCGATTATCGTTATCTGATTAAAGAAGATATACAAGATAATATTACTCCACTCATTCAGGGTTTTATTCCCCGGATTATATATATGTAGCATATACAATGTCACATATATCGAATAAAATTTGCATTTTTCTCAGCCACAGCTTTTTATTTTTGCCAAAAGACTCATCCAAGTTACAATATATTGTAATTCGTTTAACATAGCTAATAAAATCATTAATAACACCTCTTCCAGACATCTTCTTACCTTTTTTGTCTTTTTCTGTACCATATTTAATGCGACCATTCATTAGGATATTACTGGTACTTATAGTAGCAATAATATATTTAACGCCATAAAGAGTAAGTTCCTTACGTGTATAATATAATAATATTCTTATCTTTGTGCGGGGTGATCTCCAGACTGTTAGTCATAGCTAATTCATGCAACTGGTAGCATTATAATATTTACACATATGTTCCACTTAAGACTGTCTGAAGTCATTTTCTTCCTTATTCATTCGACTTGTGATTGCTTCATTGATATTCTTTTAATAAATTCTCATCAGTCAAAGTCCTTTCAGTCCTTCATGGTGGTTCTTATACTTGAGCTTTAAAAATATTCAATTTCCAACACATTTAGGCCATGCAGGTCCACCGCATGACATGGATACAATTGTGTATATTACCACCTAAAATATATTTAAAGAATATTTAGATACTGATAAAAATGATATAACTTCAATATAATTTTAATGTCAACATGTTTTTTTGTACATACTATTAAAATTGAGGCGACGATCACATAGAGTTTCACGTTTTTCCAGAAAAGTGATCGTGCCAAATTTCGGCTGCTCTTTACGAATGTTACAGACTGAAAAATGGTTAATGTGGTTCATCAAAAGTAATTTAAATTTTATTATTTTCTTTTAATTCCCATAGCTAGGCTACTTAATACTTACGCTTGCTGTTAAATTTTCAGTCTTATTCACAAGAAGTTCCAAATGTTCACCACGCATTGCTATGTTATCAATATTTCTCACCATAATGTCTTTCAATTCATCTAATTCTCCATGCACCTTCGATAGAGTATCTAAGTCCTTTGATTCACTGTAGTGTTTCTGCAAATTTTATATTATTGTTTACTTACTATACATAAAAATCAGTGTATATTTATTTATTAAGATCTCAATCGCACCATTTCATTAGCTAACACGCGTGAGAATTCCGTGTTCATTGCATAAGCTAGTGCATTTTGAGCCCGCTGTCCATAGGCAGCTTGAAATCTTCTTTTGATTTCATTAAGATAAAGAAAAGCTAATGATCTTTTGAAATCCTGAAAATTCATTAGAACCCATTAGCATTCAGTAGTTTGTGAGAAGAGTATTGACAATATAAGATTTGTAGCATTTAATATAGTCGGTCCACGAGTTTAATGTGTTTTTTGACAGTTTGCAAGTAATATCATCCTTAATAAATCAAACATAGTTTTGAATAAAATAATGTTAATATATGCTAAAATAGAAAATAAAATATATTTAGTCCAAAAACATACATATGTAAATTTTGTGACAAATGTTCTATGCATATGTGAATAAAACACATCAAACTCATGGACGGACTGTAGGCTTGTCACTGTTAAGTAGATGATACATACATCATTTGTAATGCACATGTATATAATACGATCCTCGCAAATATAATGGAACAGGTATGGCCCTTGAGAATATGTCAGTTTGTCATTGTGTGGTGGAATTTTTGACAGAATCTGTTCAGTGACTTCGGCAAAGTTTCCCGTGCACGAAGCATGCTTGGCTAGAACAGTAGGACCTCTAGCCACTACACTGTACAAGAGTGGCATCTTGGAATCTAGTAAAAAAATAGGTAAAAAGATATAAAATTGATATCAGTAATACAATGAAAGAAGAGTCAAGTAAGCAATGCCAAATCCATGACATGATCATTCATTATCAGATAGTGCTGCTAAAAATAAAAATTCTTATGAAAATAATAAAGAAATATAATGAATATTTAATTAAAATCAACAGGTTGTGTAATTTTTATCTGTTGATGACAGAAATAAATATAAATCAAAAGGACTGCATAAAGTAACCAATAAAACTAAGTCCTAGTTTCATCAACATCGGTTGAAATATGACTAAGGATTTAATATCTGATTGTGGACATCGGAATGGCTAATGTGTTACTTAAGCCTTAGTTAAATTTGAATTAATATTGGTGACCCTGGGTCCAAAAAGTAAAATGCAACAAAGAATTCATAACCTGAACCTAAAATTACATATAATTAGATCCCATTGATATCGATAGATGTAAAATTGTCTGATTTGATAATAAATGCATACAGCAGTATGTAATTAGAAAAATATATAATATCGCATAATAAAACAATAAATATACCTGAACGAGACAGTTGCAGTTATTCCTGAAAATGGCAGACCACTCTGACGTGCCACAAATAATAATAAATCAGATGTGAATTAACTATTTATCAATGGTAGCATTCATATAAACGTGCAAATTACTCACTAATGTACTACAAGCTAATTCGAATGCGTCAAAACACCTGATATCTGTGTACAATGGTCTCAAAACAAAGCCTAACAAGTTCCGTAGCATATGACAGTTTGTCATTCTTCAAAGGAGTCGCTGGCATCGAGGTTCATACTTTCAGCGGCAGATTCAAACAATTGTAATTTCGTCCGAAAAATTAAAATTAAAATTCAATATACATCACTGCATACAACAGTACCATATTCGCCAATAAGTGTAAAAAATTTGCCATTAACAATCTACTTTGTTCCGAACGAACTTCGAGCTCATTCGTCTAAAAAATTACGATTTCAACGTTGTCCATAGAAGTTACTAATATACATCCTTCCTTCCCTTATGGCTGACTCCTCAAATGAGGAGATGTGCCAGTACTAATATACATATGTAGTAGTACTATTTCTGTGTTGCGACAGAGATGAGTAGGGAGATGCACAACGCTACGATTTTAGGCGATACCAAAATCATGACGCTAAATCATAGCGGCGAGTCTGGAAATTGGATTTTGTGATCATCGTCTCCGTCGACAATGCGAATTCCGTCGTAGCCGAGCGAAACGTGGACACGAACCTGCAGCTTGGTGGGCAGAGGTTCTCCGCTACCTCTCCGCTGGTTCCCAAAGCAACCCTTAGAACGAGACCAGGAACTACAGAA
>JASANN010000352.1:2726799-2838549 GCA_031762395.1 Calameuta pygmaea | reverse complement strand
GGAGTAGATAAAAATTGAATTGAAATTGTAGAATATCGAAAATGAATTACATTCAAATTGAATTATTAATAAATTAGATGTTTCGAACATTAAAATAATTAATTAAATCAATAAAGTAAAATATTAACAATTAGAAATAGATAATTTTTAGCAAGCATATTTAGAAGTACTGAAAGTTGCCAAAAATTATGTGCGCATGTATAGTCTCTTCTTCTGTCAAACAGTTACAATGAAAGCACATGGTTCCTGTCTTGTTTTGGCGCATGTGTATTAGGTTATTGGAGAAAAGTTACGTGTGGGTTCTCTATGCAATCCAAGATGCCCCACACGTGACGCCGGTACGCTTCAAGTTCTTCATTATTATTATGAAAGAGATGGCTCGACGTAACGTAAATAGATAACGGTGTCTTTGAACGAAGATGTTAGTCCGCACGCTTCAGAAGGAACTCGACTGGCTTTAGTACACTGTTGGCAGTTCTACCGGCTTCACTCATCTTGGTTTACTCATGAGATTTCACTCAGTTTATATCCTTGTACACATTTGGAATTTCAACACTTCGCAGCTGATATGGGTGAGTACCTGAAACAAACATAGCATTCCATTTCAACATTGTTATCAGTACTATTGAAATATTAAACAAACTACTTTCACTTCTTTTTACAATTGCTGTCAATTCTCCAATATGTAAAATTACGAACTGATTATCAGCTTATCATTGTTCGTTCATACGTGTTGTTTTTCTGAATTTTGTGCAATGTACACGAAATATTTTCTGTTACAGTTCTTAATTGTGTATTCTAATCGCTCAGAGGACTATAATATTATTTTGCTGAAAACATTTATTTTGCTCCAGCTGACACTTGTATTGATTATTTACACTGGGCGAGGCCCCTGATAAAACCAGTCGTCTACAGTTTTGCCATTACAAATGACAACCACTGGCTTCGTTCCATTGAGCCTGCATTTCAATTTAATAATAAATATCCCGTTTGCTGGCCGAGTGGCCTAACCAGTAGATGTTTCGAGTTAAGAATAAACAGGTGCACCGTCACACAACAATTTCTGCTAGAAATAATCTGATCATTTACTAAATCCATTCATCATTCTTATGCATTCGTAGTTTATTAGGCATCACAATTCAATGTGCTTAACCTTCAGTGTGCCAAAAGACGTCATCGTCTCCGGCAAATGATAACGTCTTGAAGATAAAACACAAAAGTTATATTCTTTAGCACGAAAAAATATGTTCTATATCAATTTTCAAAATTACACAAAATTCACGTCGACCCTCCGAAGATTGATAGGGCGGAATATTGAAAAACAGTCGTCCAAAAAATAATTGTACGTAAAGAATAAAGTCATATGAGTTTAAAACTGATGTCAAATAAAAACGATAAATTTATCACAGTAGTCAACAAGTTAATTATCGTTTTTAGTAAACATCATTAAAGAATGATACGCGATGCAGAAACATTAAAGTCCAAAAGTCAACGGGCCACAAATATTAATAGAGCGAAAAAGAAAAAAAAATGAAATGCAATAAAGATATCCCTGCTGAAAATTTATATAAAAAAATTACAAATTTATAAATTCAAAATCCAAACTCATATAGAAATTCATAAAATGAAAAGCTATTTTAAAATGGTTTTTCATTTTCACCTTATACGCTTCTACATGTTACTATTCTATTAATCGTACAAAAATTTGACGTATACGAAAGTAGGTTCTCCTTAAAATTTAATGGCGCATAATAATTACGGATAGCTTTGTATGCGTAAGATATCTTCTATGGAAATCAAGAGTAGAGCTTAACGCTCTGTTTACTTTGAATTTTGGATCAAGTACGATAAGAATGAAAGCCTCGTGTTCGTCGTTCGGGAACAAGATTCTCATTATGGAGACTGAGAGAAATTACCAATCTCTTTCCCAGTGATATATGTATTCACCTAGAATATACATACATTATATATACAGTCTATAGGTTTAGGTGCATTAGAAAACAAATAAAAAAAGACTCATAAGGAATCAATTGTATATGGTACAGCGGTCATAATGATTCCATCAGGAGTCCATGCGTAAATTATAAATTCCTTACATGGCTACATGATGCATACGTCCATGTATATACTACGTGTATATAGCTGCTTCTCGTTAAGCTCGTTAAAGTCTCGTGCCTCGTGGTTACGAGTACTTATGAGCTACGAGCGAATTAACACGTGGCTACACATTTTGTTACAGACAGAGCTAGATTAGCATACGTGACGGCAGTGGTGGTAGGTGCAGGAACCGCAGTGGTCCTGGTATGGTTATGGTGGACTCGTAAGAAGCAAGAACGGCTACCAAAGAAATGGCGAAAAGTCGGTGAGCTCAGTGACCTCATAGCATTCCCAGTTAAGTCATTGGGCGCTGCAAGAATGACAGAAATGGAGTGCACGCAACTGGGTTTGAAGTCCGGATGGTTACGTGATCGGACACTTATGGTGATTGATCTGGATGGACAATTTGTATCCGGAAGACAGTTACCCCGGATGGTCCAGGTTGGTACCCGAGACTGGATATATTGTACCTGAAAGAAATCCATTTTTGATCAAGCTCATTTTACTTTGCAGATATCACCCAGTATGTCTGGTTCTATCCTAACCTTAAAGGCACCTGGAATGATGGCTGTGTCCGTCGACCTGGCTCATCTCCGTGGAAAAGGATTCCGTGCTGCTGTATGGGGACAGGCTGTACTTGCCTGTGACTGCGGCGAGGAACCTGCACGTTGGCTGTCCCGTTTTCTTCTTCAGGAAGATACTGGACTCAGACTCGTTTACTATCCGTTAGATCGACCGGCTCGTGAAGTCCGGACGAAGAACAAGGCATTTCCGCTAACTATAAGTGCCGATACGGTAAGACACGATAACGAGTCAGCTAGAGAAGAGTTAACGGTAGCAGAGACCGGTTCTATATTCTCTTCTTCGTATTTCCTTTTGTCTGATGAAGATGCCCTTGCTAAAGAACTGAAGGAGTAATGGTGCATGATTTTAATTTAGGGAGCGTATCCGGATGCCACCAGCTACTCCTTGATAAACGAGGCATCCATTAATGACCTTAATACTCGTCTCGAGGAACCGGTGACGCCTCAACACTTTAGGGCCAACTTTGTTGTCAAGGGTGCTGAACCTCTCGAAGAAGACAATTGGGACTGGGTCAAGATCGGCAATGCGGTCTTCAGGAACGTCCAGCCTTGCACTAGGTGTATATTTACTACGGTGGATCCAGAGACTGGAAAGAAAGATCCTAAAATTGAGCCGCTCAAGACTCTTAAAAGGTAACCTTTGACTTTTAATATTATTAGTAGTACTTGATATGGCGTAGACTGCAATTGTTTGAATTTTTTATTCTTTTTGTGGGATTTGGGGGGGTCTTATAGATACCGTCAAATTCAAGACCCTGATATTCAACGCTATACCGGCGATAGTCCTGTTATGGGTATTCATCTGGGTCTGAGAAGTCCTGTTTCTATTGTGCACCTTGGTGATCCTATTTTTGTCAATGTTCCCGAGGAGGAGAGTCCTGTCACTTCACCCCCATAGCTACACCGCTGGGGCTCTTGCGAGCATCAACTAATCCTTGATAAGAGCAATGCTAACCTCACTGGAGACAAAGATACGTGATAGATGCAAAATTGAAATTGATTGGTCATAGTTGTACCGAAAACTGTATGTTTGCAAGAAAACGCTAATTAGACGTATACTTAGTGTCAGTAATACGAGTAAATTGACAATACGACTAACCAACAAATGGTGCCAAAATTAAGAAGTAACTGGCAAATTCATATGGATACTGTATAATTGTCGCTATACGTATTTTTATACAATATTTATAAATAATGGATTAAAATAAGAACGAAGGGAAGGGACCGGAAAGATTCTTTGTACTGACAAAGTAAGGCAATACTATTATTACAATAATATTTATTTACACTACAAAATAACAGGGACGATTTACACATTGTTGCTCGGCTAAAACCGATGACGAGTTCGCGTGTACATTGTCATAATTACAAAAGAAAAAGAGAGAAATAAAATGGAGAATCGTCCTTCTCTAAATATTCTCCCTCTGTCTCCCCATCCATTAGAGGAGAAGGGTCAGGTTCATCTTTTGAATTTCGTCTATGGCAAGATCCAAAAGAAGAAAACATTATACGAGCTAAGCAAAAAGAGAAGTCGACCCATCGCACAAAGAAGGGAGACCAAAAAAAATCTTAACTGAACTCTTTGCGATCCTCGTTGCCGCATCTCAATGAAAAGATCGAAGTAATGCACAGTGAACGGGTAAAAGGACGTGAATTCTTGTGGAAGTTGTAAAAACGTTATTAGAAAAAAAAAGAAAAAAATGGGAAATACCAGAAACTAATAAAAAACGTATCTATTCCTGGCGCTGCTACTAAGGAGCTATTTACATGTCCTAGCGAATTTATCCTGATGCTAATCGCTCCGTATGTGTGAATTGAATACGCTATAAGAATGTATAAGTACAGATGTTCAGTGTCATGTGTTTTTGAAGTTAAAAAATGTAAAAGTAATATATCAAGAGGAAAAAGATTTCGAAAGGGAATGCTGATTCGACGAGGATAGTATGAACAAGTATACGTTTATATAATTTAGTGTGAATTGGCGCTGAAGTTCTTCCTCTGCTTCTTCTGTTCCCTCATCTTCTTCGACTTGACAGCCAAATCTCTTTCTTTACATTGCTGGTCGGAGTCTACGACGTAATTCTCCTGCGACGCGAAACGCGGGAACAAGGAGCAATAATCTAGGATTTTGAATTGTCTGCGTCGTGCCCGCGCTCCCAAAACATGATCTACCGCTTATAGATCATCGATCGTTGACTCCTGCCGTCATTGATAATTCTGAGTAACTTCTTCTAGATAATAGAGGTGATAAGTCGCGCCTTGAAGTTGACAATGCGTTCGCTCGTGGCTGCCAAACGCTGTAACAATGAAAACATAAAAGAAAAATCATTGAGGGAACGCAATAACTTGCACATCGTGTATCAACACTTAGGGTGGTTCGGCGATGATAATCGTAATAGTAATAGAGAGGAACGGGTTAAACAAGAAGTCTACAAAATTTCAAGGTTTTTCCTTCAAAAATGAATGGGTCAAAATGTATAATAACCTTGACATTTGAGCTAAAGAATTTGTACGAGGATGAATACATTGAATTTTGAATTTTTTTTTCATTTTTATAGCTTGACTATATATAGTGGATATTGACACTTGGATTTTTTATCTCACAAAAATTACATGCTAAATCATATTCAAATTTTCCATAGGCAAACATTTTGCTATTGTCCAATATACGAAACAAATGCATAATTTTATCTTTTACTATGTGTCATCACCGAACCTCCTTAAAGGACGGATACGTTATCGGTATTACGTGGATGATATGAAAAATGTAGATCTACGTTGCCCGTATTTTAAATTTTAAGATACGTTTATGTACATAGTGCTTATAATTTCTAACGTAAAAAAAATTCTCCCTTTTCCCCGATGCACTCGAATAATTTTACAGGTACAGTCTGTGACGCTTTCTGAGCGTGACTTCGTTCTGTCATATAGGCATACTTGTTATTAGCAACGCAACGCCATTTTCCATGATGCGGTACAAACGGAAACTAACCAGAGAGGAAAACGTTATGGAAGATTTATATAATTTCGATGTCGCTATATAAGCTCTACAGTCTATATAAATAATACAAATAAGAGAGGGAGATTGACAGGAACCAGAAAGAAATTGCAGTTCGTTGCACCGAGTAGAAAATAAATGAAATTTCATGTATCCTTGGCAACTCAAAGGACGTTGTCTGATATGTTTTAGTTTTATAAAGAGAAAAAGTAAGTTATTGCGTCACTATTGCACATCGATTTCCATGGATCAGTGAAGAAAAAGTGGAAAAAAACTTTATGTACATAAATTACGGTATACATAGTACATAAGGACAATGGCATTACTCAATAACTTTATTGGCTATCGTTATTCATGCTTCTCTTATTTCTTTATCTGGTCCAACCGTAACGTGTCTTTTAGTGGAGGCTATCGCGCATGCGCGAACGGGATGTTAATTTCTAAAGCGGCACTTTCGAACGAGGTGGTCGAAGAACGTAAGAGCGTAATTCGGTAATCAGGTACAGACAAGTCTCGCGGACTTCTCCGCCAACTTTTATATATTACCATCTCTATCGTACTCCCTCTCTTACTCTTATCTCTTATCTATCTCCGTTCCTCGGCTCTATATTCCCTTTTACCGTTCTTACCCAGCGGCGGTTTCGCGTGCCAGGAGCGAACAGCCGCCGAGCTTGCATAAGTCAGCCGGCAAATGGACGCGCTATTTCATAGAGAAAGTTGTGTACATTTTTGCTTTCCATCGATCTGAAAGGCGATTTCGTAACTTCTGGTTATATCTGGAACACAGACTGGACTTTGCTTCTATATCTCTATATTCTATATTCATATACGAGTTCTCCTTCGATTAATATTTCGACTCACAATGGCACAAGGTGACGCACGTGTTCGTTTGGTAATGGCCGGGTGACGTTAGTATAGAAATTGGAAATTTGCAAAAAAAAAATAATAATAAAAAAAATTCAAATCCAAAAAATTTTGTCATGAAACGGTCTAGTTTTTTTTTTTACTTTTCTTAAGCACGTGCACGAAGGACGATTTTCAGGCTCGACCTGTCGCGCAACTGTCCGTCTTATGGCTCCTTCTTTGCAGTTTCTTTTAAGTGACAGCTTGGAGCCAGTTTGCTGACGTTATTACGGGTCTCGAGGCAACTCAAACGAGTTAATGATATTTACTTTTGATTGCGGAGCGCCGTCACACTAGTGTTTCGCTCGAGTGGAAAGTCTAACCCGGGAAAATCCAGGGAAACGTTTCAACATCAATTTCGTAATTAATTCAGGGTTAGAGAATTCTTTTTGTCTTGGATTTCGATTGCAATCAAAGATCGATTGTACTCACGAGTATAAGATCGTCAATGAGATTTGAGATTCCTCTATTGGCAATCACGAAGAGCCTGGTGATTGGTCCAGGCACAGCTTCCGGGGTGGCGTCTGCACCACGTGCAGGTGCGTTGGCAGCTGCGTCACCTTGTTCCGTGCTACCACTTCCGGCTACCAGCTGTAATCAATGGCAAACTTTCATTAGTCGTCAGGGGTGTAAGGTAGGGGTAACTTTTTTTTTTCTTTCAAGGCCAGGATATTCGGGAATACTGGGAGTTGCGGCTTCCACGTCCAGCTTCAGCGCTCCCGACACTACCAGGTGCTAATACATTATCCAATATCCATTATTCCAGTCGCTATAAGTACGGCCATCCTCCGGCTAATGCTTACGCACGTTGCTTGTGGCTCTCAACGTGATACAACAGTAACAAAGAACAAAGGAGCAAAAAATTGGCAATTTTCTAATCAGCTCTCTAAAGGGGATACTTTATACATGGCGGCCACGAGAGCCATTCGCGAAGCATGCTTGCTTTTGAAAATTCAATTTTTACGAATAATTGTTGAATTTTAATGATTTTTCAAATTATTATTTTTCATCCCTACTATTTATTTTTAGCATACTTCGGCCACGACCCTCGTGCTCGATCATACACCACATACTGTTTACTCTAAAGTACTAATTGTGCATACGAAACAACCGGAAGTTCGACTCTTCCTATGAGCGAAGTGAACTTCCTTTCTTTCTTGCATCGATGATCGATCACGGCAAGATCCTCTAGATCCGATCGAGCCACGATCTTCTGGATGTATTATCACTTGCAGCTTCGATCGCCGCGATACCCGAATGTTGATACACGTACTACGCGAACGCAATGAGTCTGATGGTGGCTTCCGATGCAATTGTACGGTGCAGTAGAACAATTAAATACAGAGCTTGTTTCGTATAACGATGACAATCTGCATCTATGCACGTGTAAATGCATTGTTATACGATGACATTGTGCCTGCCAGGTATAATTCCAAAGAAGGCTGTGACGTCCATTAAACCCTCGTTGACTTGACGAAAAAAATTGTCTTTGGTCAGGGTCGTCTGTGTCGCGTCGGGACCGTTGGCTGAGTGGAACGGGAAACTGGGACATTTAATTTTTTTTTTGACAATTGCAGGAAATTTGGATCTTCCTTACGGTCGGTTTGACGTTCAGTCGGGAGGAATATTTTTGGACAGGATACGGAAGTTTGGGAAGCTTTGGACATGACATGGGATGCGAACGCTCTACTTTACATATCAAGACCTTCTTTGGTAGAGCAGGATTTTATTTATTTTTTTTTTCATTTTAATAGACTGTATTTTCGAGACAAACAACATTGTATTACTCTAAAGAAATTTTATAGAAATCTTGATATGTATTTCATGCACGTGTAGAGATGCGAGAGAGAGAAAGAGAGAAAAAGAGAGATAGTCAAAAGTCCAGTTTAAGAGGAAAGAAGATTAGAATAAAAGAGAGAGAACGCTATAGTAATAGTAGGTATAAGATGTTAAGACAGTGTAAATAGAGTCCAGGCAAGAGAAGGCAGCTCCAATTACGGAGAAATACCGTGAGTGAATTTTTCATTGGACGTACGAAAATCTTAGCTTCGTCGTCGGCAAGTATATTAGTAAGTAAAGATACAAGATTAATAAGGTGCGCAAGCAATATATATTAAATAAAAGGTGCAAGAAAGCGGTGACTTAATAGCACAGTGTAAAGATACCAGTGAAGAAGTACAAAGAAACAAGAAAAAGATAAGAAAGAATGCAGTGCAGTTGTATACGTCACGTCTTCGATGGTTACTCTTGGAATAAAAAATTACAATAATTTTATGCAATTGTGAATCGACAAAAATTGGTTTAAAAAAACCTACCGAACAATCCGAAAAATGGAAAAAATAAATGTAAACTAAACGTTCAAAGAGACGACGAAAATATAATTTCACATGACACAAACTACAACAACCTGTCCAGTTGATCGAACAACAATAATACAAGAACAAAGAAAACCGACGAAAAGATTAAAAAAGAGTAACCATCGTCGATGTCATTGGTGGAGGTAAAGAGAGTGTATAGTCTGCGTGTGGTCGGAAGGATTGGCGTACCCCGGGGCCGGAAGTCCCGTTGCTCGCCGGTGCTGGTGGAGCGGCTCCAGCGGCAGGAGCGGCGGCAGGAGGCGCAGCAGGGGCAGCAGCTGGCTTTGGGCCAGGGGGCATAGCTGCCGGCATACCTGCGGGAGGAGCAGGATTGGCAGGTGCCGGTGCGGCTCCCACGTCTCGTGAGGCGCTCAAGCCTAAACCAAGACTTTGAGTTCCTGCTACGACACGATATACGGTGCCAGCCGCCCGCGCTGCCCCGTCGGCTGTTTGCTAAGGAGACACAGACGTAGTATCATAACAGAATATCACAGTTCGGAGTACAAGACGCTGGAATATAATAGATACAAAGAGCAATATGAAGAAATAATGACGAGACAGACATATTCGAATTGATTGACGGGGATCGTCCCAGCTGTGAACATCGATAAGAAAGTCCTTTGCGTTCTAGACGTAATGCTTGCATACACCTGGATCGGACTGATGACTCTATTTGGAAATGAGCAATGTGCATTGATTAACGTATTACGGATTGATCGTTCAATCATCTTGGTTCTAACTTCCTTATATGGATTAGATATAAAGACGTAGGTAATAGGGAGCAGACAGAGGATTATCAATGATCATGATCATCATAGTCCCAGGACCGATTCTAGCTGTATTTGCAGAGAGATGCAAATCCGAGAAGCAGCACGGTAAACCGCTGGATTAAGATACGAGGTCGAATACCTTGGAACCGTTAAAGAGATGCCTTTGATACTGGTGGAGCTATCCGGTGTAGACTTTCACTGTCTGCAAGACCAGCTGCCCTTGTGGTAATGGCTGTCGTAGGCAACGATACCCACTCACTCAGGTCACTTGATCATTCCGGTTACAATTGGTACTGATGTTGTAGAGGCAATGTCGTTACTCACCCTGATAATGTCAAAGAGGAAGTTGCCGGATCCACCGCCACTTCCTGCGGCACTACCACCGGCACTGGTTTGACCTCCGAACCCGAAGTTGAGGAATCTTTTGTTGCGACTGTCATCGTTGACCTCGACGTCATCCAAGGGTGCCAATGCTGGCTCCACTCCCGTATTGCTAGCAGCTGCGCCTGCTTGATCATCGGCAAACTGAACTCGTACTTCCGTATTTTGCGACTCGGCTCCTACTTGATTCTCAGCTTCTGGATTTACATCCTTAAAAAAAAAAAATCGAAATTGCAAATACGTTAGAAACTGATTTTTTGGCCAATCCCGAGCCCACCAGATGGGACCCATCCACGAGGCGTATTAGTTGAGATCAGTATCGAAAATGGACTCTCGCGACGTCACGTGGCCGTAGAGTACCTAATACATGATGAGATTAATCCAGAAAGCCACCTGGTTGATGATTCACTCGAGATTCACGTATGCGTTTCTCGATGACAGAACAATAGGTATGATTGAGTAGGATTGTTGATTATCCTGAACCACAGAGTTTCTACCATTGTTAAACATACCTACGCACAACAATAACAGGTATCTACAAAAGGCTATAAACTAAAAGTGCCGTCTAAGCCCAGGATGCTGTATAACCAGTATTACAATATAGGTATGATTAATCAATAGGTCATTGTAATACTAATTGTCAATTTAAAACAGTCTTGATACACATTAAAAATAAGTCCTACCCCTACTGGGTAAGATAAGCCGCAATAATGTCGTCAGGGACTGAAAAGCGACCAACGAAAGAATATATGACAATACATAGGAGAGCCAAAACCACTATGAGAAAAATAAAGAAACCAAACTACACAGTATGAAGAGTACAACATGAAGAAGTCAATATATAACAGAGCAACCAACTGATGAAAAAATAAAGATAGTAGTCATAGAGATAGGGGTGTGACACAAAAAGGAAACGACAGTAGGATGATACTGATTAATTTTTTAAGGATGATCAATGTATTCATAACCCATCCTGAGGTCTCTTGGGAACCCTGAGAAACATCCTCAGGGGTTCAACAGTTGAATATACCGAAGATTTCGATGCGCTATCAGCATCCTCTTCATCGGGTGGAAACGTGGGCAGGGATATTGAGACTCTTGAGCCACCGTCGTTTGATGACGATTCTCCGTCGTCATCGCTGTCATCGTCTCCAAACGGCGACTTCACGGTTACTGTAGATCCACTTGATGTGTCACTTCTGCCCCCGCCCCCGCCCCCGCCCAAGGCACTTCGCAATATCACTGGACCCAGGACTCGGATGACTTCGGATGTTATCATGTTGATTTTTTGTTCGACTATCTAGAAAATAATATGGCTTAGCTACTCCTTAGGGTTTCTCTCATTCCCGCGGGATCCATTTGGATTACGTTCTCCATATTTTTTACACCAAGATTGTAATGATCGATGATTCGCAGTCGTGTCCGGGTTCTGCTTGGATGATGATTATTCTGTCTTTGTTCTGACGTAGTTCTCTTGATTGTTTGTGTTTTTGGACTACGTCGCATTATGATTATTGACAGACGTTTTATGTCCTCTTGTTATGAAATCATTTGTGTCCATGCATGATCATTGTGAATTCGAGGAGTTATACGAGATCATGGTCAGTGATCTTTGAAACAGAAGATGGTAATTTAACGCCAGAACAATTGGAACTGATAATTGTTCTTTGAAATTGTATTGTCAGTTTTTTTGTTTTTGATTTGCGGTTATGTGAGTTCTTAAAATAAACGTACTATATATATACATATATTTATACATCTGCCGGAACTTCTCACATTGCTCGTTACATGACTTACGTTACGTCAGCAGAACTCCTTTATAGCAATTCCATGCAAACTAACTATGATAAAGGAATCTCGTCGTGAAATTCTCGATCGGTTCCGTTATCTGTGGTTTTACCGTTCGATATCTTTTTTTCTGCTCCAACGTACAAATAATTGGCTTTCACTTTTGGCATCTCGACACCGCTAATACAATTCTATCGATGATACGATACTTTGAATGATTAAAAAAAATCACGAAAAATATTAACTTCATGCACAAAGAGTACATTGAATAATATCATTTTTCAAAAATCTATTAACTATTGACCATTATCCAGACAAAATAATTTGTAAGTCATTCTATCGCTAAATCAGTATCCGTAACAGTAATAGCACGGCAGTATTTTCCTCCTCGTTAAATATTTTCTACAATGCCAATGTTATTACGTACTAGTCCCCCCTCCCCCCTCAAAGTGTTCTATATCTACTTCAAACAAAATCCTAATGTCCGCTCGATATTGTGACAAAATTGTTAAGTACATTACAAGGCACGCATTCGTATAACGAAATCGCGTGGTGGGAAAAATCAAATATGTACAGTACAATGCAATATATATATTGCTATATTATGCCTATAATAAAGCGAGCAAGTAGGTAGATAGTAGGTGGCAGTGATAGCTGAGTGAACAAGAGTATAATAAATAGAAGTCATGAGTAAGTGAGCATTATACCGGGTGAGTGACTTTCACGGTAAGAATGTCGACTCAACGAAAGGAACATTAATGCTGGATTCGATATGGGCGTTCAATGGTTAGGTTAGGTTTATATTAGGTGCGAAGATCGCATATGAATCAGATGAGCCTAATATAATTTTGTGTCGAAGGCTGCAATCAGAATTGGAAAAATGGGGCGATTATTATTTAGTGAATAAAGTTGTTTGGGAGGGTATCCTCCCTCGACAAAATGGCGTCATTCGTGAATTCCACATGTCGGGAAGGCTCACCTGAGAGACTTCTGGAAATAGTTGGCGCAGTATGCCGATAGTCCTTTTACTTCTTAAGGCTGCCTCATTGTCCGCCTCAACCATGACCAAACGATCTAAAGCCTGAAAAATACTTGATTTTTGGCAAATGGAGATTTCATCTACCGATCAATAGATGGAGCAGATACGTAGTTATGTGCTAGACTGAAACGCTAGAGTTTTGTAAGTTGATTAATTTTTTTTCACCACTTTTTTATCTCCTTGCTTTTCCAGATGGATTATGCCAGACTATTATTAAAATGTTTGCATATAGGGAATAATTCGTATCGCCACGTTGCCCAATCTTCGTGGTCCACTTTCCCCGAAAACCCGTTCGCACTTGCTATTACGTATAATTCCTCGAATAACTATTTTTTTTTATCTTCTCGGTCACTCGACATCTCATGCCTACCAATGTCATAATATCTAGACAAAGTAGATTTTACAACTGAAACTTTTGTAAGACTACAAAAATCGTACGCGTGCAAGTATTATGTACACGCAACAGTGCCGTGTGTATATACATATATAAAATTCAACGTGTGTATTAATACAGAGAAATTTTGTTTAAAGAGTAACGAAAATAAGTTGTTTTCTTTAACGCACAGAAAAGTATAGGGTCCAGAAACTGGCTGCCACTTCCGAGATTCATAAATATCCGGTGAACGTATCTGGTAGTCTTTTTCCTTCTCGCTCTGCTATATTCATATATCATTCTCACTGTTTCTCTCTCTTTCTATCTTTCCCTCTCAAACTACGTGTGCTCCACCAGTGCACTTTCCATTGGGCATCGATCAAGCGAAGAAAGTGTCCGGTGACTCGATGCCGCTGTTAACACTCACTAGTGAAAGTGTCGAGCGTAAAGAGAAGAGTCTGTTTGGATATCCTGAGACTGTATCTGATTAGACTCGCATTATCACTTCAAATTAACGAAAGACGACACGCGATCGTACAGCTATAAAGGCGATCACGAAATTCGCGTCAAGTCAATGCTCAGCTACTAGTCGACTTGGTTACGCATAGCAGCGAAAGAAAGAAGCTAGCGAGTGCGCGCGCAAGAGCGGAATATTTAAAATCATTAAGAGCATAATAATATTAGCGTGTCTGCCTTGCTGGATGAGAGTGACTTTCGAATGAAAAAAAAATGACTGGATATGACGGGTGGACCGAGTATCTTATATACTTGGACTATGAGTACACTAGAGAAATTACCTATTCAAATTCTGGAGAAAGTTAAGAATTCACTTTCGTCCTAGCGCATTCCTATGACATTACAATTCACGATAGCATTTATTTAAATATTTGAATGTCCAGGTAAATTCTGTTAACGACTTTGACACGTGTTATACGTATAATAGTTTAGTGGCCAAGAACATAACACGTAAATAGGACAAAGTGTCCACTTGGTACGTGAACAACGTGGTTTTCCTGAATTGACCAAAATTTCTTTTAATTTTTTACGATTCTGGGGTAACGTCGACTTTCCCTCAGGGCAGCCGATCAAAAAAAAAGTAAAGAATAATAGACAATATAAGTTCGCGAAATAAATGACATTTGAGAAAATGGTGAATTGTTGTACTAAGTAAATAATCAAGAGGAAGACAGAGAGAGAGAGAGAGAGAGAGAGAGAGAGAGAGAGAGAGAAAGAGAGCGAGATTAAGAAAGAGAAAGAGGTCCTCAAATTTCGTGAGACCGGAAGAGAGTCGGACCAGCATTAATTCCTCGATTTGATTCGCCCAAACGATCCGAAACCATCGGTGGTTACTTTAATGAGCGCTTTTCTATCTGAAGCGAAACCGATGATTTTGTAATCACATAGATCAACCTGTAATCGGTAATTGGCAATCGATATACCTCCTCGATTATAATCTTCTCGACACTCGGACAATGTATTATTTTCTCAACACCCTTTATATATACTTTTACACTACCGACCACCTATAATAATTCTGATTACGGTATGGAAATATCACGTGTCTAACAGTCATTAAATGATTGATGCTCACCTGTGATTGGAGTCCTTCTCCTTCCGGAAGCGGAAGTGAATTTACAAAGCCGGCGCAAAGCGCAGCAACCAATATGACGGTCGAGCACCTCATCGTCTTCGTATCCTTAAAAAGTACTTCTGCAACAATTTTTTTTTTTCTTTTACATCCACGTGTTCTTGTTATCTCACGTGTTATATCGACTGCCAGTTAAGTCCCAAAAATGTCACCATATAAGGGTCTGAAGGCTTTGACATACTATAGCGAATCAAAACGGAAGCAATTCGAAAGGACTGACTCAACTCTGTCAAAAGCTATAGTGAGGGGGTATGGTGATTACAGGGGTGGGGGGGGGGGGGGCAGCGGGGGGCAGTATTGGCCTCTTTCTCGCACAACTATTACTTTCGACGCGTGAATCGAAAGTTGTAGAGATTCCATTGTGAGCAAGGAGCTTTTCGACAGCCTCGGATTGTTAATACATTAAGTTATTTTCGAAAGGAAATTTTTGAATAAAAATTTTGATTTTTTGAAAAATTTTCCAAAATTTATCATTCATACGAGGGAGGCTATCCTGTTGGCTTTATTTTGTACACGCTGCTTAATTTTTTTCATAATTATCTCTTACGACCTCAAATTAATTATTTTGTTTATTATATATTAATATTTATTTATTAACAATTTTTTATTGACAATCGTTCAGACCCATACACATAATCGTGACTTTAATGGCATTATAAAACAATATAGATTCAGCGCGCATGCATTGAGTTGGAGGACGATCGTGCGTCGTGTTGCAATTCGGAGGTCAACATGTCTGACTGTGTCATCGTAACTCGTACCACGATAAAGCTCTTATGGTCGTGACTAGATTACAATTTACTATTGTTATCGGAATAAAGTAAAACGATGCTATGTGAAGTTAATCCCATGAGAAAGCTACCGAAGTAAATCTTACTCGATGGTTCGTATCCGATCGCGATTCTCTGGGAAAGTTAATGAAAAAGAACGTTCGATAGTTTCTAGATCGATCTGGAATTCGCGACGTTACGTCGAGAAAGCGATAGATAGTTATCGATAAAAAAAAATTCAAAATCGTCCTTTACCAAAATTCAACATTTTTCCCGACCATAAGTCTGGATAACACATAAAACATATGTATCGTCTCATTGTCACCATAGTTCTCCGATAAATAATGTATTTGATATTTTTTTTCGGCTACAAATAAATAACATCTTTCTTGTATATATATTTTTTTTCATTTTCAAAAAAGTTCTTTCCATAGGTTCACTCGTGATTTGAAGAAAAAAAAAAAAAAAGAAAGCGGACTGGCGCACTTTTTAAACACGATCAAGATTCAGAGGTTAGAAGTACATAGTCGATGAAACATTGGAGAATGATGAAGATGACGAAGAGAAATTTTATTGAGATAACGTATAACGTATTGCGTTATTTTTATATCCGCCCGAACTCACCACACACAGTCCCGTCACTCTCGTGTAAACGTTTTTAAAACTCGAAACTAAAAGGCTGCGGAGCTGCGCGAGCTCCTGCTCTTCGACTATTCTGTGACTGTCTGTGTGGCCGCGCTTAGTGAGCGGCTTTTATTAGCAGGAGGGGCCTTAAGGCCGCCACCACCGCTGCACTTTACACGATCTGTCGTTTCGAATGCTTACTTGCCACGAGGAGAAAGAAGAAGGGAGCTTCTTGTTAGCCGAGATGAGACGTGTGTTCCTGTATCGGCCCCTACTTGCTGATAGCAATTTAAGACAATCAGGACTAGTTTCGCGTACTTTGGTGACGAATCAAAAATTAACGGACGAGTTCAATTTTGGAATTCGTCATACGAGCGCGAACCTCCTGGGAATCATAATGGAGAGATAATTTTTTTTTTTTCATGGGTGAAAGACCATGACACGTATTTTTTAAAAAATATTATATTTGACGAATTTTTTTTTTGTAGGGGTAGACTGTAATCGAATGGGGTAATTTGAAGGATAATTTGTCTACTTTGTGAAAGAAGCTCGTTATAATAGGGTATTGTGCGTTAAATTGTGAGAAGTCCTTTGATAATGGTACATGAGACCCGTCACGCGTTCTCCATAAGTTTCTTGATCCTGTGGACAGGGGCTCGATGGAATTAGGACAATCGAAACGCCGTAATCGGTTTCGAGGTTAGCTTGCCGAACTTTATTTCTCAAGAGCGGTGTCTTTCGCTGTTGATAGATTCCATTAAAGTTATTCAAATTGAAAAATAATTTTTTTTTAATTATTCATTATCTTTGAATTTCGATATATAAATTCTTGGTAACCATAGATCTGTGCACGTAGCGACACATTGGAATAATTATAAAGATTCACATCTTACCTTCATTTAAATACAATATCGAATTTGATATGTGTGGATTCGTAGCCTAGGGATATATATTGTTTCCTTACGCACCGAGTATTGCAAAACAGAGTGAACTATATTTCGTGTGTTATTCAGTTGACGCGCTAGTCTTCGTACTTTTCTATAACGATATTATATTTATTTAACGTTTAAGTGGCTCGCATTCTTCAGTACGATCAGCGGGAATCGAAAAAGTCTTTGCGAGGGCAACTTTCATTTTTGAATGGCTAGACGTACAATTAGCACTGATCCGAAGTTTTGAATTAATCGAGCCGCATTGCGCACGCGCTAGAGCGTCGGTTGACGCATGCGCAGAAGCTACGAATAGAATGTCGTTCATTTTGAAATAGGAAAAAAACAAATTCGAGGAGAGACACGAAATAGTGTCTCTCCAGTGTGTCCGAGTGTGCAACAAGAATGTGAAACCTTGATGAATTACACGGATTTATGACGGTTAGCAATGTTCAGGCTTCCAAATTATCTACGCTAGATGAAAGAGAAAGATAGAGAGAGAGAGAATGATGAAAAAAAGGAGTTCAGTGGAAAACCAAAGAAATCTGGAACAAGATCCACTATGGGCTTTCGCCACGAAAGAAAATCTTTTCATAGTCTAATACAGCTAAGTGACAGTCATCAATACGGTGTGAGAGACCCTTTACGTGTGTGTCTCCATATGGAAGCCCTGACCAGATCGGTACTTTTATTCGAGTATATAAGAATGGAATGTTTGGCGTTAAAAAAAACTGCAGCCACGGGTTTGTGAAACAGCCGATGTGGATTTCTAATTATTTACCGGCCTGGACAGGAGGCCATTACTGCATGGGAGCACAGAGTAGTTATTGACATTAGAAAAAGTAAAACCACAAAATTTTCACAAAATTTTCCAGTAAATTCACATTTTCTCAATCATTATTGGATGCACTCGTTGCCTTTATATTCCAAAGAGTTATTTATCACTAGTCGACATATTATCGGTAACGCGTGCACCGATATTTCGATTTCATGGAAAAACTCGTCACGATCAATCGACACGAAGGTCGCTATTCGTTATTATACCTGTATATACAGATCTACGGTGTAACGAAGCTGATTGCCATGAAACTGTCAAATTAAAACAACCTCGTCGTGATCGGTAAGCCGAACAATGAGTATACATACGTATGTATATATATAGTGATTAATCGATTTCGTTACACGTTACAGTGACTATGGATCACTAGAATCAGAATGAAAAGAACCGATTTCCAACCGGCAACTATTATTTTTAAAAAAGACACATTTTCGTGGACAACTTTCTATCGATGCACGAGTACGCAATTCCACGTTAAATGTCAAAAAGATGAAAGATCGGTACGTGACACTGATAAAAGAATTAAGTCCGGTAATAAGCTGAAAAATTGTTTTGCCGAAATACCAAACTGCTGAAAAACATTTCCACTGCAATTTTTATTTTCGTTCCCATACGAATTTTCGGACCGATAACAATTTGTTTTTCCGATCGTGGCCGACAGCCATCGAATTCGTAATGACCCTAAGTGTCATATTGACTTTTCCTACAAAATTTTGGAAATTCCAGGAAAACACAATTACTTCATCGTGTTGTGGCATGTTGGGAAATCTTGCAAGATATAATTTCTATACAGTCCGAATGTGTCCATAACGATATGTGTGGATGTTGAATCGTTTGACTGTCATTTGAATTTTTATGAAATCTTACACTACGTATATTTACACTGATGTTCTCTTGGCCACTTGGAATTGCTCTTTTTTCCCCATCATCCTTCCAATAGCTTATTCACACAACTTCTTTCAGGTTTCATAAAAATATATACCCACATTTGACCTAAAATCAAACAGCCATTTAAATATCTGATTTTGTTACAAAATTATGTTAATCGTTATGAATCCCGCTAAAAAATAATTCCCCGTCATGATACCCTTACCTGCACTCTCTGCTAAAATTTTGTCAATAAAAGAAAATCACGACAGATTCTGTCAAAATGTCATCAAACTACCGTTAATTTTGAAATAATTACGCAATACTTATCGTGCTCTTTCAACACTCGCCGTAAGCCTATTCAGGATACAGTAGTAAAATTTACACATTTCTGGCATCCGAATGAAATCAACTGTTTTCGCGTCTTACCATAAACTAATAAAATGTTTGCATACAGTCGTGACAAAACGAAGATAAACAAACGAAGAATGTCATCGGTACTAAAATTTCACAAGGTCCGAATAGAAAATGAAATTACGTCGAGTAAAAAAAAAGATGGAGTCACCCCTAATCTTGTTGGGTAGTTTAAAATGAATTAAAAAAAAAATAGAAAGAGAAGACCCCTTATGAAAATTATTGAACAATCACATCGTGACAACTCGTCATTACTGTCAACTACGTACTAGTTTCTGTTTATGTCCTTCCAACGAGTCCAAGTACGTCGGCTGTACGCAATTCGTCAAAACAGGACGATTATTTTCTTCCTGTCTAGGTTACGTGACGAGCGCGCACTCTGTCGTGCGCATGGGAACTAGCTAAGGCCGACTGTCGAGCGGAATTAGAATCTTTATACAATGAAGGAAGGAACTTTGACATAGGAACTGAAACACGATCCATTACGATGAATACAAAAAAAAAAAAATAGTCAAACGCGTGTCGATAATTGTCTGTAACGTAAGTAAAAATTCTCTGCAATGGTACTTGGTAAGCAGATCGCTTGGCGCATGCGCAAAGTCGAGAGAAATTTTAAACTAGAAAACACGCTTCTTAATGATCATTTCGTTATCGGTTCACGTATCACGAGCGTACGGGCCAAGGTTTAGTGTTGCAAAATACTAAATAAAATAATATAAAAAAAAGAGAACAATAAAAAGCCAAGAAATCTTTCTTCTCGTGATTTAGCTTTTTTCTTTCATACTTGCAGTATCTTAAAATTGATATTGATAATTCAAAAATATCATCTGCTTGAATTTTCTGCCCGATATTCTGTGTCACTCTTTTATTTTTTTTTTTGCAAATTACTTTTTTCACATTGTATGCTAATTTGACATTTACTTGAGGACTGTCAAGGTTCTTCTGTCACTGTTTACCATCATCAAATTATATCATGAAAATTAATGCTTTTTGCCTTACGAAGTTCAACTGTCAGATGTCAAACTTGTCATATTACGGAACCTCGTTACGCGCTGAATTCGATGCTCGAGTTCACCTGGCACCGTAACAGATATTACGTTCGGCGTGTTAAAGCATAATGGCGAAATCATTGTGACACAGAGCTCATGGTTTTTTATTTTAATGCTATCGAAAACATGAGTTTTAAGCCATGAGTGTATTATTATATATACACATATATATATATGTGTGTCTGTACATATACATATATCCTGAATATTTTCATCTTCCTTAGTATCTTACTGAATGATCTTGCTGATATCCTGGAGAAAGTACCAGAACGTGTTTTTTAAGAATTATTACGAAAAAAAACGGAATAAGTTTTCCGTTTGACGAATTTGACTTATTTTGTTTTATTTTGAATTTTACGTTTACACGTAATGCCTGAAATTATATTTGCACCGTTTTGAAAATGATCATTAACACTAGAACAGCTAAATACAGAACATCGAAATTAGAGTGATCGATGGAATATAAATTGACATATATATTCATTATTTCATTTTGACAAAAGTTAAAATAAATTCTTAAAAAGCACCTTGATTATTTATATAATTTAAAACAAGCAATCTGTACTCCGTCACTTTGACGTATTTGGTTATTCTAGTTTTTGTCTAGGAAAAAGTCAAACTTTTACTTAATTACTCTTAGAAATCCGTTCAGTTGTCGTGAATGTTGTTAACCTTGTTGTATGTTATTGCAGCTATGCTTTCAGCACTGCATTTGATAATTCAAACATGTTTCAGGAACTTATTAATACCCGATATACATATATCCAGGATAGATCGTCATACGGTCTATATTGAATTTTTGAAGCATATGATTATTATAGTACGAAATTATAAGACACGTAGTATATGATATTTCGAAAATCCTATTCAAAAATAAAATCTTGATCTCCGATGCAAGACCGTTTGATTTTACCGACTGCATAATCAAGGATCTTGATTTGAGTTCTCGGTTTAGTCAATGATCACTAGACGGAGACACTTTCGAGCGGGTGGGAGAATGATCCTGAAAATGTGAAGGATGAAAAATTTGATTTTTTTTGTGAAAATTATAATTTTTATCATTACAACAAAAAATCAACAAAATAACACATACACTGACAATCTTCCTGATAGGACTCCAATTGGTTGCTGCTGATGATTTCTATAATTCACAAGAGGATTACAACTGGCCAAGATCATTTCGATTTACCATCCAAGATCGACAATTACAGTTGGATTAGCAGGAATAATTCCTACAGCCGCATATAGACGTGCGCGACCCGCGAGGAACGATCGCGCGAAATATATTAAAGGATTGAAACCGCCAGTAAGTTGCGGCCCAGTTCTTAGTGTAGATAACTATCTTACGAAATGGAAAGTTAGCAATAACATATATGAATAGTTTTTTTTTCATTCCTTTTTTTTATCATCACGTCCCACGCGAAACTTTTTTTAAGACGAGTAAGAGCGAGACACGGGTATAACAGATATTTTTAGCCAATAAAATTTTTGAGTTAACAATTAAAAATAACAATTCCTACATTACACCGAGCGTTGCTTAATTAAAATTTTCACAATTCTTACTCATTCAATTTTTTGGAATCATTAAACAATATATGTATACGCTCGTATTTCAAAATGTATGACAGAGATATGAAAAAAATTTGACTCGGTAAAAATTTTTCAAAATTTCTTACTTTCGCTTCAGACGAAAAGTGAACGTTTTGAAAAATAATTTTATGCGAACCATCCGAAAGGCGAGTCTGAAAATGGCGAAAGTCTCTCGGGGACGTCAGGCCAGTTTGCGTAGTGCATTAAAAAAAGTGAAAGGGTCTCTTTTACTGGTGGTTTCTTTTGAGTTTTATTATTTTTTTTGAAGAGTGATCTTTTGCGAACGATGATTCTATTCCAAAATTGGCATTGCCATTCTCGAATCAAGTTTTCTCTCCAACAAATCACGCGACCTATTTGCCGCTGCATATTTCGATCTCAATGATCTTCAGCAATGACGATACAGGGCAAATGTCGTACACGGTGATAATTTTCGAAATTTACCAAAGATAAGGAAGCTCAATTTGTTAGGCATTTTTGTAAAAAAAAAAACATACATTAGAATCTTCATAGATAAATCAATGATCCAGCAGATCATTAAAGCACACACGTCCTTCCAGGCCAATCTAGTCCAGATTATTATCGCACAATGACTCTTGGGTTAGGTCAGTGACTAGATGATCTAACGGTACTCTTTGTAACTGGTTCCGTTTCACGGTCTCTGTTACGAAAGCAATTCTAGATCGGCATATCCCTCAAGAGAACAAATTCCCATGATCATCTGTAAATTTCCGAACGCTATGAAATCATCATAAAATAAACGATCGTCGTCACTGTCATATTTCATATTTATTTCGATGATCGATCTTAACACCATTAAGTCACGAAACGTCCTTGCATTGTTAAAATTACGAGGAAATCTCGTCTCCGTAATCTTGCGTCATTTTCGATTTATTGTATCGCAACGACAGCCAACCAGTGTCGTTGTCAGCAGGAATTAATTTTGAAATAGATTTGTATACCGGCAAGCTTTTCGAAAGACCTTTTTGTGTAGTTTGACAGACAATCGTATAACTCAATAATACCGTGACATTAGATTTTGAGGTTAACCTTTAAAGAAAGAACAAATATATATATATTATTTAACATTTCTATACATAACTTATTAAACGTCGTGGCGACTCTTAGGCACTGTTTGCCATCCAGCCGCGTCCTTTGACCCTCAACGTGTAACGTTAATGTACTCGACTGATAAGTGTAAATCCTTAAGCTTTAGGGTGCCTGAAAATTTTTTGAATTTTCGAATTCCACGTAAACGTAAATTATATATATCGAAGAAGACTCGTAAGAAAATATTAAGCCACTAATCTCGAGCCTAGATCGAAGCAGGTTGATAGAATAATTATTTTCTTTACTGGACAGCGCGTGGAAGAATTTATAAAAGTTGCTTGTTTCGTCAGTGAAGATTAGAGTCTAACACGACGAACCTACTTTAGGTACGATAAGATCCTGCTAGGTAGACTTGCATGTGCAATTCGTTGTATAGTATAATATCGACGTATATAAATATATATATAGACATTGTATTACAAGAAGCAAATTGATTGTTGCGCGTGCAGGTACCTAACGACGTGCAGGAGTTTCACGCAAGAAAGGAAGTGTGTGCATCGAGCCAATACTGATGATGAGGAACGAAAAGTACAGCCTTGCGGAAATCGCGGATGAGACGGCTTATTATTACCTGCTGGATATATAGAAGTCACCGCGGTACAAAGACGATCAGTCGTGTGCCCAATGGTGTTGCCGAAGAAAACGATTGTTCCCTTTGAAGATTTCGTTCGGGAAAAATTGATAACCCAGTGTCGCGAAGTGAGTCCAGTGTGAAATCGGAAAAAGATAAAATAAAATCATTAAAAGAAATAAATCGACCAGATATCCCCCTTTGGTTACGAGGACCTGCACAGCGATCTTTGTTTTACAACGTATATAGGTGTTTGCTTCTTTATTCTTTTGTCTTTTTTTTTCTTTCGTCCCCAAACTTTTTTTCTTTCTCTTTTCTTGGTGGGAACTCGACATTCTCAAAGCTGCCCAAGACGGTCTGATCGACCGTTCCGAGAACATCCTACTCCTGCAATTATAGATGTGTTGGTGGACTGAGTCCTTTTATTCTTATTTTACTTTCGAAAGGATTACACGTGTGCTCGAAGAGATTCTTTTTCTCTCGTTTTCCTTACAACTGTCGCGCTCATGAGAACCATGAAATCGCTTGTGCTGATTTTCGGTATCGTCGTTACGTGTGCTGTCGCTCGTGCGATTCCTGTCGAAAGACAAAATCGAGAGAGCCAGGTTGATGCGCCAAGAAAGGTCACGACCCGTGAAGATCTAGTGAACTTGATTAGATACGCTATGCAAATTATGGCCTCCAGGATCAATATTACTTTAGCACCGGGACGCGAGAGAGAGGGAAATTTTGCAGGTTCGAAAAAATATCTTCCAACGGTTTCGATTGGTCCTACTGTTCCTACTGTATTTAAGGCGGATGCACAAAAATTACAAAAGGCTTCTGGACAACGCGGAAATAACGTCCTGAAGGATTTTAGAACGTATCCTGTGACTCATACAGTGGATAACGTCTTTCAGTTGCCTTTAAAATATACAGACGATCCAAGATATCCGGATTCAGTGGAATTGACGTATGACGATGAGAAATTGACGTCCAGCCTGAAGAAGAAAGTGGTCCCGGAAGTTAGCGCGTTCTCATCGGACTCAGGATCTAAGTTTAGGTTCGATGACCTTTCTGTGGAAGAGGAAAACGGCGCGAGAATTCAAAAGCCGTTACTAAGCGTACCGTTCGAGGCTGTCATTACAATTATACGGGAAGAAAATGAAATAATGAAAAATAACAAAAATCATTTGGAATCATCACTACCGACTAGAGATCCTCCCGATGACTTTCCCCCATATTTCGAAAATAATCATTCATCGCTCGAGCTACTAGGCAAAGAAGTTGCACTGCTCCAACAGAAAGAATTGCAAGTGACCGATAGCAATTCCAATTCCATGAACAAACGTCAAACATCGGCTGTTGGGGAATTGTTAGGACTTTTTGGTTTGTCGATCAAAAAAAAATTACGAAATGATACCGACGTCACTGCAGATTTGTCGCCAGTGGTAAAGGCGCTTAGGAACCTGCCAAAGGTACCATTGAACAGTCAAGAAAAGGTAAATAGGCACAAAAATATTTTTAAAAAATAATTTTGAAAATATATTAATATTTTCACGAAAAAAATGTATTCATAACTTTCGGATATCTCCACGCGTCGTTATTAAGAATTTCATGCATCATTTAACGCACGAAAAGATCATCATGAAACCATGATGTAAATTATTGCTTAGAGTCAAAAAAAGAAGACTTCGAATTTCACTTTCGTACTCCAATCCCATTCTAATAAATGACTTGTTCGTCCTACTGATCTGTTACTCAATGAAGATCAGGTAACCAAGAAAGTCTTTAATGCGTATATCTTATTGCCTAACCGACATGCCTTAATGACGCGGTTGATCTAATGAATTTTCTCTAACGCGTTTCAGTCAGCGTCATCTAGACGCGGTAGAAGAAATGAAACGTCACAGCCTCAAGAAATTGAAGAGGTAAATAAAAATTTGCATATACATATAGGCACAATAAAAATGGCCAATCGATCAATAAAATAATTTTTCTATTCAGGATGAGGAGGAGGAAGAGGAAATGGGCTCGTTAGGTTCCATAACAGAATTGTTACCACTCGTATTACCCATACTGGAGGATCTCAGTAACGTGAGTAATGATTAATTTATATTGAAAAAAAAGTAAAATCAAAAAATACTTAAAACAATGCTTTCTCCTAAATTTGATTACCTACGAGAGTTTCTTTAAAAATTGCTCCTTTCTGTTTATTAAATGCCAAACTTAACGAGTCCATCCTTTCCAGCCGGATACAGATACTGACCTGGGCGAATTGCTGCAGGCTGGTATACCATTACTGGAGGGACTGTCAGAAGTGAGTTTTTTTTTTCTTTTTCATACTGTATAATCCTAGGTATAATTATGACGCCCGTGTCATCATTATTATTGTGATATATAATGATCAAATGAATGTGGGTTGAGATGTCTTAAACCAACTGTTTGATGCAATAGGGAGAGGATGGAGAGGCTATTGATATACCGGCTACCTTGACGCCCATCGTAGCGGGTATAGTTGCAGTACGTATTCAAATGAGATAAATAAAAATGAAAGTGATTGACGTCAAAGTGAAACTCAATTTTTTAATTTATCGATCGCCTTCAGGGTAGAGATGGTCAAGGAAGTGACTTGGGAGCGATATTGCAATTGATAATTCCAATCGCAGCACCGTTGATAGGACCTCTGATTGGTCCACTGATTGGACCATTGCTTCGATTAAGTAGTAACGTAAGTGTACCCATTGTTGACCTAATCTTTTTTATTAATCTCAATTTTTTTTTTTTATTAGCCTGTCGGCGAAGGTGGATCATCCCTCAGTGCTCTAGTACAGTCACTTATTACACCTCTTGTTCAGGTACTTGAAATCCGTATGAAAATCTATATCAAAATGCTGATCCATTGCTTGATTGAATTTTCTAGCCTGCTGAACCTGGCGGTGTGTCACCATTGTCTACTTTAATTGCTGGTGTCATAGCAGGTCTGAGTAAAGTGAGTAACAGAATTTCCTAAGCAAATGTCCTAACCGTCGAGTAAAAACAATAATTTGTTTTGTAGGAATTGAGTGCAGGTGGTGGTTCAGGAACAGAGTTGGCGGGCATCATTAGCTCTGTGATATCTGGTACATTGGCTGGAACCAGCGCAGGACTCAGTGGCGGTTCTAGTGGTCATGGTACAGCACCGTCAAAACCATCTGGATACAGTTATGAGCCAGTGAGTACAATATAGACTAAAAGTTTTTATCGTTGTTCTAACGCCAAATTACCATATCAATTTTCGAGGTATCTCACGCCCCGTCCTACGATCAAAGTCCCGTCCCAGCCAGCAGTGTTAATACTTTTGACTTGGTGAGCACCTCCTTCAAAGACATCCTGGGTGGAACTGTTCAAATAGTTAGTAGTCTATTGTCTACGGTATTTACTATCCTGGGCTCCTCGTCCCAGGAAGAACCACAATCTGCCTATGGACCTGCGCGACCTCATTACGGAGCATCACAGTAGCAGCGAATATCTTAGAAATAAAAAAATATCGTATTTATCCCTCACTCCACCCACCGACCACTCTTATTATTAGCATAGGAAAGGAGAATAGCGTCACTGAGTATTCGTGATGTTTCAAAGAAAAATTAATAAAAAATAAACAGGGAGAAAAGAATGAGAAACACTTTTAAATCGCGTAACAAGTATTTTCGTTAGGTTATCCGAGTAGTCGTATGTGTAATGTCGAGCACGCAACAAAATTACGTTATTAACTCATTTAGACGATGCGGATGTGACCCGGAAAACATTAACGTCTGTAAGAGCAAAAACCTGCGACTCCGGTTTTCAAAGCAAAATGATTTCTTCCGAGTAATAACGCCCGTTACGTGCTGGCTTACTTCTAACTGTTGCAGTAACGTGTACGCGCATGCGCGTGAGCGGTTACTCGTATAATACGCTTGCGCGCGCATGTCAATGAGATTGCATATGGCGTCAACGTAGCTCGAGATTTGCGTGCGTCGCGTGTACTTTACTTGGAAACGCACCATTATACTTCCGGCTTCTAGCCGTGCAACCAGGAAACCGCTTGAAATGAAATACTCTTCGACAATTTTCTCGACACGCACTAAAAGATTCTGGGTAGTGTATTTATTCGTTCGCTTACTGCTTACGCACTTACGCAGGCTCTTTTATACATGCACTACATTATAGGTTATCACCATCAATTCAAACAAATCTTAGTCATACGTATTTCATTGAATTTCCTATATACAGGATTTCTTATTAAATTTTTCATGATTATTATTATCAAAATATCAGAGAGCTGTGAGATCCCTTATCTTATACGAATGGCTAACTCATTATGTTATTATGTTTGTTTTTGCATATTTTTCTCGGCCGTTAATCAAGCTCACCTTTCATTCCTCTTTTATTTTACATTGTGAATTGAAAAATGTTGTTAATTACGTGATCTGACGTTTAATCATATAATTAGATTCTAACGTCAACGACCGATACTTGACATATAATAAATTAGAACGATAGTCGCCGTTTCTCTATTGGCGCTAAAATAATAATTTATATACATGCAACCAGATAACGAGTACATAAAATAATGGGAAATGAAAAGTTCCTAGATACCAAACTCCATTTCCTTAAATTAGTACAGAGAAAAAAGTTAATTTTGTATAACAATAACGAAATTTGCACGAAGATAAAGAATACCGATGCAATTAGTCGGACCTTAATGTGCAATTTAATATGTTTATTATCCAATTAACACCAATAGATGTATATCACAATTCTTTAATAATTTCTTCCTGAATTAATTAGAAGGTAAATAATTACTTTTTAAATAAATAAAAAAAAACATCGTACAGAGTGATACAAAGTTTTCTCGAGCTCGAAAAAACTAGTTCCACATGACTTGCCGTTACCTACTTTACAGATCTTTCATCTTTTTCGTTCTTGGACGATCTCGTTATTAGATCGTTAAATTTGCCTTGAAGAGTAGCCACAGCAGTTTGTATCTGATGAAGGAAGATCTGGTGATCAAGAACACAGATGAGAACTCACGACGTCAGAGGTCTACGAAAATCGAGAGTAGAGATCGAGTCAAGATGAAAGAGGGAGAGAGAGCGCCATGGAGAACGAGAATGAGGGCCGTTAAGAGTTCCAATCCTGACCGCTCAAGAAAGGCCATTCACTTTCCATTCTCAAAGAAAGTGCAATTTTTAAGAAGTGGAGGTCGTTGTCTGACCCTCGTTCAGCCGGTTCAATTAGAATTACATATAGAGTCTGAGAATACACAATAGGAATTTCGAAAATTATTACAACTTCTTCCTAATGTTACAGTCCGGATGATACATTAGAAATATATTCAAATACTAATAGCAATTCACAGTGGTCACTAAATTTATATGGTGAAAAGCAACGTTCAATCAAGCCATTAATGACAGGTGGCGCCGTACTTGTCAATTCCATGTAAGTATAATACCGACCAAGAGTATATGTATGTATACCTAGAAAATCAAACATTTCCCCCCTTAAAGCAATAACATTCTTAACTTTTTACACCGACTAGCCATTACGGTAATTCCGTAATAACTGGATCTCGAGGTGACACTTGTTCATACGCGTAATATATACGAGAACGTAATATATCTACAGGGCTATCCACTTTGAAGACGCTAATAGAACGTCTGGCTACAGATTAAAGTCAGTGACCAAACTGTGCCTGTAAAGTAAAAATAATTATTGCATCAAACTATTCAATTAATTGTATCTTTATTTACAGCTGATCGAAATCAACACCGAGCCTTTTCGAAATTTTATTTAATAACCTTCCAGAAAAGTGTGTATATATATTTTATTTAATGTCTTTGGATATATATATATATATATATGCAAAATTACGTACAAAATTATTTAAATACAGCGTGCCGTGTGAAGATGGCTCTAGGACTGAAAACCAATAGATGGATAGACGACCTCATATAATAATGTATATACGTAACATAAAATTCTCCGTGAGAATCAACGTGTCACAGTCCTAGCATCTCTGTGAAATCTTCAATATTTTTTTACTACTTGTAATATCGTCCACCGACGTAGCGACCGCAGAGCAAATTAACTATTTCGAAATGACAGTAGATCGCCGTGATCTAGATCGTTCGGATCTTACCTTAGGGTCATACGGTATAATTGGAGCACGTGTGTTACTTATAATATTATCCAATTCGATGAATAAGATTGCACACGCTTTTTTATAATTAATTTAAAGAATCATTTAAATTGATTGCATATAAATTGGTTATCTCGAAGATCCTAGTGTCGAAAAGATGTAAAATCGTTTATGAAAAATACATTAATGGTTTCACATAATTATCCCATTTCGGTTAGACCCAACATTATGGGCATTGCGTAAGTGATCCATGCATGGGATATGGCTTTGCTCTATGACCCCCAAAGACTTTCTAACTGCATTTCATTATAATAAATTTAGCCATGTATGCATTTGATACGCGTACGCGACTGTAGCTAAGAATAACTAGAGCCTATGAGAAATTATAACCCAAAGAAAATTTCTTAAGGCACAAGGAAATCTCACGATCGTTCTGTCAGGTTAATCATTTCAAGCTGATAGTAGCTCATAGTCCGTACGAGACCAGAGGAATACAAGAACGTGCATGAAGTAGGTATAAACTGGAATTATTTCTTTGTTCCTGTTTCCATAGGTGTCTGAACCCTTCCTAGTAATTAAGACCACATCACGGCAGCTCATTCCAGCATCACGCGTCTTACAGAAAATTACGAAATGAAGCATGTCTCGGGTGGAATAATTGCATTCGATTCATAGCTTCCTGTAAAACGTATAAAAAAAAAATTTTCATCAATCTTATCGTCTGCCCATTAATTATTTATTTCTTTAAAAATTATAGAACACTCTAATGTCGACAATTAAAAATTTATCAAGACTCTGGAGCATCCGATTGAGGATGGAAATACCTGAGTCATCGATCCTCTTGGAGAAAGTGATTATATATATATAGGTAAGGCATGTATACATATATTCAAACTCTCATAACACTCAATCCATATACGACCTACGTATGTGACTTAATATTACGTAAAATCATCTCGTAAAGTTTCCACGTGAAACCCGGATCAAGATCAATATCGAAAAATGTCGGGTTCGAGTAAGAAATTGAGGATTCCAACAATGCGCATGCGCATACCGGATATTTTATTAGAGAAATTTTGACGAAGGAGGATTCAGCAGAAACGCAAGTGTTAAATGTAAAGTTTACTTTTTGGAATTGACTGACCACAGTGATCACATATATGCGTGAGTATATATACTTGGTGAAATTCTTAGTTAAGGTGTCTATCGATAGTTACGCAATAAAAATTTCTACAGTGCGACGCCCGACGCGCGCTCTCCACGTTACGCCGTTTCTCTTCTCCGAACACTCTTCTTTCTTTCTTTCTTTCTTTCGTCATTTTGCTCTTTCTTTTTTTTAGTGGCATTATCATTATTGGCACCTCTCTAACATCCGCCCAGACCAATTTCCCCGACGTCGAACAAGGTGAACTTTCCTCCCAGGCGTCGGCGTCGGCCTAGCCACTATAGCCGTGTACTTACTCGACGCCACCGTCGGGATTATTGCGACTCGAACTGTTCGAGCGAACCGAACTCTTTGATTCTCCATCGAGATATATTGATCGGTATCGATCGGTGCGCGAGTACTTCCGGTTTTCACTATCACCCTACGATCGTATCATCTTTCAGGAATGATATGTATATTTTTTAGAATATATGAGATCCCATTATTCTTATGGGCGGATGTGCAAGAAGTGGATAAAAGTTTGAAAATACATTTTTACTGGTGATTCGTACGAAACCGGTTTTTTTTTACTATGCTGAGAGTGCTCGAGGATTTGCTATGTACTTTTTTTTGGTGCGCGTTTAGTAAATTGTGATCGTTATTGTTTTTAGTATATTTTACAAAGGTACTATAGTATGCTTATGTAAAACTTGTACAGTGTGATTTTAGATTTTATTGTGATATAGGATATTTTTTTTAACACTTTTTATTGTTAACGCATCTTATCTATCTCACATCCGATTCCATTACGATCTTCATCGTGAGTGAATTCAATTTGAAACGGCTGTTACTTCTCGATACTCCCGGTAACTGATTTTCGTGCTGCTTTCTTCTGCAGAAGAGTGGGGTCACGCGCACGAGCACGAGCACTTGGGTATGTATAGTAATAGTAATAGTTTATTTATAATATATATGCGTATGTGTATATGCGTGATACGATGATCGTTAGTCTCTTTTGTAAGAGGTCGTTCAGATCAATGAACGTAGGTAAGAGTTGCATTGGATAATTGAAAGATTGAGTTTTGTAATTTTATTTACATTATAATTTTTTTACGAGTTAATTAAAAATATGTCTATTGGCGAAGGATACATTCTTATCTGGATTACATTATCAGGAGCGGCCAAAAAGGCTTAAATACTTGTACTTTCGTTTGATATGAAGAATTCAACTCTGCCATCCACATGCGGTCATATATGGATACCCCGAATAATTGGTCCTACTGTACAAATCAAATGAATGAATGAATTTTCTATGATGTAACATTTTATTATTCTTTATATTAAATTATACGTTATAAGTAATTCAAACTCAATTTTGATTATTATAAAGAGCACTTTGAGAAGTGCTATATTTACAAAAAAAAAAATGTGTAACATAGAGACTTATGCCATTTTACCAGGTGTTCTATTCGCTTACCTTATTATGCCAGAAAATTAAATTCCGTGACTACGTCGTCTCGCGTTAATTGCCAGCTATTTGATTTAACTCAGCGTTTTGAATAATTAAAAAAAAAAACATCAACATTTTCATTAGTCAATTCTGCATTTATAAAATATTAATATAATGCGCTTCGTGTCAAAAAGGAATATTGACTTCAAACAGCATGAGATAGTTACGTGACTACTTACTTTCTATAAAATAAAAAAATCTTTTTTTTAATTCAATCTTTCGAGTATCCTTAAAAACTATTTAATACCAAAAATAATAAAATTCAGTACACAGTTTCTCGAGCACATTAATTCATTGTTATTTTCGTTTTAATTTTTACGTTCCTTATTTCTCTTTGCTTTTGACTCAAGTAGTCTGGCCATCTACCGGTAAGGAATGCAAATGCGATTTCTACGTTTCTCAACGTCGACTGACAAAAGAAATTAAACGTAAACGTAAAGTTGACCAAGTTAGTTGAACGAATGAGACCAGAACAGGAAGGAGATTCGTAGGAAAACGAACAAAGTGTGACTTGAATTTATATCTCTGAATTTTTTTATCGTATTATTAAAATTCGAATATTTCTCCATCGCTTCCGTGAAAGCTTCATAGTTTGTTACGTTAAAAAGTAATCGATCCTTATAATCCTTTCTATACACACTGCTTAGACAATTCGTCATATATTGATATTCATGGGATTCTTAATAGCAATTCGGATAAGGTTAATTGGAAAACATATTAAGAAACAAAAGACAAGTAATAGTAATTACGAAATCTCCTACACTTTCCCTTTCGAAATTTGTTTTTGTTACACGACAAATTTTCAAAATGGTTGAAACTCTGTATATTTAGTTTTTCAAAAAATACCTTAAACCACGCGACAACTCTTGTTTGTGTGATAAGAATCATAGTACTGATTGGAATCAGTTATTCAAAATTTCACATATAAAACTATCAAAGTTCCAGTACCTTAAAAAGCTGGTTTATTGCGACAAGGAATCATCGTAAAAATATTCATTAATTTTCACGTATAATATATAGCTGAATGAGTATGTTAATGAGCGTTGATTTACACAGAATCAAACGTTACCTATTTTGTTAATATATTGATCTGGGTTAAAAGAGTCACTAGGCATATAAAAAAGATCTTTATTTCTTGTTACGTCACGTAATACATAAAGGCGACTGTATGTACACGTATCCACGTATAATCATCTTGCTTCGGCTATGGAGAAACTTGAAATGGCAATTTCAAAGAATCTGGTTCTCTAAGCTAGAATTGGTAGCTCGCGTCTCATATCAGATCGGAATTACTGTTACTGGACAATCTCAAAATTTTGTAAATCCAGTTTTTAAGTACGGACGCGAAATTTTTTTATACGTTTTATTCGCTTAGTGTCACCTAAATTACCACGTTGCTTGTCAATCAGATTTTGCAATTTACTTAGTCCGCTAATGGGTTTTCCAATCACAGTACGTTAAAGAGTTGATTCAATTAGATATTTTTCAAAATTAATTAATCGACTATGTAAGTGTATATTTAATATCAGATATTCAATACTCCATGACATTGACCGCTAGTATACCTAAATATATTTAATTTTTCCTTTGGCCATTACACAATCAATTTTGACAGTAGATAAAAAAAAATCAAAATTTCATATATTTAATACGTAAACGTTTTGCAAATACTGTGCCAACAACTTCATATTACATAAACTACCATAAATTGAAATGCCAATCGACTCAAGTTCAAGAGTTTAAGCACGTGTAACTGTGGTATTTGACACATTCGAAAAAAATCAGATGGACAACGAATACCTAAAATTTCGGTACATCTAAACTACAAATGAATTTCATCACTCGCCACGGCTGATTCTCAAAAAGTTGTTATTGAGACAAAAGAGGAAAACCAAAAATTTCCCATTAACAAAAAGAAAATTAGTATCCTCATACAGATTAATTACCTATCCTTATGTATTTATTAATATATACATATACATATACCGATTCACCTATGCGTATGCATATGAACATATATACATACCTAGCAGACCTATAAAAAGTCCTGTCCGAGTTCTCATTGCAGCAGTGGTCGCGAGCGTGCAGTAGATACATAGATACAAAGTCAGACAGATGAGAGCCGAAAAACTTAAAAAAAAAAATAAAAATCCCACCATAAACAAATAATACCGAGAGCGGCGATTACTCTAAATGAAGAGTGTAAAAAAGAAAGGTATATCCAAGTCGATCTAAAATTCTCGATCGTCATTTCTCGATATTCGACCACGGATCCTCGATTCTCGATTCTCGAACGGCACACATGAGCACAGTCGTGCTCGTTCACTCGCTGTAAGACTTCGAGACCTTCTCCGGCGGGTCTCTCAAACGGCTCTAGTACGCCGTGAGGTGCACATCTCTTGGTAACTCACGCACTCACGCACTCGATCGACCCACCCCTCGAAGTAAGTCGGCACTCAAATTTGACTAAAAGTGAAAGCAAAGAAAATTTTTTTACAAGAAATCAGTCAATTATTAAAATTGAATTAAAAAAAAATTTGCACCACTCTCCTTACACGATTTACGAAAATATAAGAATACAAGTGATTTCGAGAATAATGATAAATTTTTTTATTTTCAATTCGCTATAACTGTGTGTTGATATAAAAAATTTTGTTTTTCAAACTTATGAGAAAATATTTGAAAATTTTTCTGTGCTACACGTAGCCGATCATTTTCGATTTCTCCTGATAATATATTGGACATACGCGACCTGATTATTTAAATAAATCGAACTTAACCGATCGAAAGTACTAATGGATTATTTTTTTATTTTTTTTTTTCTTATACAGCTTCTTCTCAAATCGACTCTTTTGCATCCTTTCACTGTGCCACTTGACATTTACGATATACTTTCGTTGACTGTTATAACCGCAGAAGGAAACCGTGTCAAGTTTTCTTTTTACAGGAGATACCTCGGTACAACAACGACTTGTTGATTAGTCAAAGAAACTATCAAGAACGACAATAAACAAGATGAAGTTAGTCTGCGTCGTTCTCTTGGCGAGCATCCTGGCGCTTGCAGCATCCAGTCCAATAGTGAAGAGGGAGACACAGGACGATCTGAGTCCCTTAAACGAAGTAAGTGTTAAGTAAGCGTGTCCAGTAACTGTACCATTAAAAGGAGTGAAGAAAAAAAGTTCTAGCGCCAAGTTCAAGTGCGTTTAGGGAAAGTAGGTATCCGATAGGAATAAGAAAAACTTCACCACTAATAGTTCCTATTGGATAAAAACAACTTGGACAGTTCCGTTATATATTTTTTATATCTATCAATGGATCAAGGCTACGTTGCTTTTGTCAAATTATATTCGTTTAGGAAGGTTGATTGTTATGCTTGTTAATTTTTTTTTGTTTTAATTTATTCTCTTTCTGTGCAATTTTTTTTGCATGTCACATACAAAATTCCCCTGGTCGATCTTCAATGTATATTCTTTGAGAGGCGAGTCGAGAGTGAAAGTCTTGTCTAAGCAATGGTCCAGCTTAACCAACTTGCAACACGCAAACACAAAGTCCATATGGTAGTTTTGTAGCTGTATAGTATAGAATGTAGTGTCTGTATATATTTACAAGTACTTAGTGGTCACCTAGTATATGTAGGACGAGTAGAACACGTATATTACAAATACTGCACAGTTTGTAGAATCTAGTGATACGTATAGAATTGCAGAATTCCATTAGATGTTTAGCTTTTATTGCGCTACTGTATATATTAATTAAAATGAAAAGTTTAGTTCTTTGGAGACACTAGAAAAACTGGTAAGATTTTACGTCTTTACAAATTTATTTATTCAAATTCTTATAGGAAAAGTGACGATTGACGATTATTATGGGATATAATGAGGTTTTTCAAATTTATAAAGTATTTTATTTTTACAGTGTCTCTCAACAATTTTAATCGATCCGTGTCTTTTACCCGAATTCGATCGATCCGTGCAATTCAATCGAACGATAGAACGAAATAAATTTTATAATTCACTGGTAACGACTATTCGTACGTGAGTGTTGCATAACGATTGGACCCACTAGCCGAATTGCCATTGCGGAATTCTCTGGTGTGCTAAATAGCCTCTCTCATGAATAATGTTCCTCATGATCAGCTACGTAATCAACACTTTTCAGAGACAATTTAATCGTGTAAATAGGTATACGTGTTTCAGGCTGACGCTGACTCTCCCGTCGATGGTGATCATGGGGACCGTGACAAACGAAAGATTGGAATAGTGAAGCTGGGCGTGACTAATGGAATTCTTAATTTCGTCTTTGGGGTAAAAACGGATGAACTATTCCATTATCTGTTACCGTAACACTAACCTTTTTTCTAAGTTTTATAATAATTTAGATTCCTGTCCTTGAAAACTTCTTCTAGACTCTGCTCGAACGTGCACAAAATGTTGTTTCACTATTTTAGAAACTTGATGCGTTCCTCGACGCCAAGACCAAAGCACTCTCCTCACTCGACGAAGCGAACAAAGCCAAGAATGCTGCGTTTGGAATTGACAATAAGCAATCGTCTACTGGACAGTTCCTCAGCAATCTAATCTCACAGAAGATCCAAGCCGGCAGCGCTAGCATAGGACCAATCATTAACGGCGCCACGACGTTCGTATCAAGTGCTAAGAGCGGACTTACAAGTGCACTGGTATCAAAGGTAGCACCGTTGAGTTCACTGTCTGGTGCTTTAACAGGTGGACTGTCTTCTGGTACAGGTAAAGAATAAAAAAGTATAACCTCCAAAATGTCAACAAGAATTACAGCCACCAAATTCCTAAGGGCAAATATTACCTGTGTCGAGTCCATAACTCATATTTCAATTATGACTTTCAGGTACATCCACAGGAACCGGAAGTAGCTTCGGCGGTGGCAGTGGTATTCTCGGAGGACTTTTAGCCTCAAAAGTTAGCGCTCTTAGCAGCCTTAGTGGCAGCAGTAATTTGAGTGGCGGAGGAAGCAGCGACGTCAGCGCCTCTGGTGGGAGCGACGCTAGCGCAAGCGCAGGCGCGAGTTCAAGCGCGGGTCTTGGCACGGGAGTAAATCTTGGAGCGTTTGCCAATCTTGGCGCAGGGGTAGGACCATACTGAGCCGAATCAGTTCAGTTTAATGATTAACGATCGTAATCATCCTAATGATCGTTTTATGCTTCGCACGGTGAATCCTCGCAATGCTTTTCCATTAAAACGCAATTCGAAATTCCATTGCACCGAGTAGTATTTTTGTAAATTGGAGTAAGTATACCTCAGGCACAGGGCAGTTTGGCTAACCTATTTGCAAAGACGCTTTTTTTAATTAGACATTTTTTAACGAAATCAAATTCATTAAAAATTATCCCTCCACATCGTTCCCGTACGGCTCTTAATGATTTTTCTTCAGTAAATCTACATAAGAGCCCGACCCTTCGTTAAATTGACCCTTTAAGAAAATTAAAGGAACTACAATGCTTTCTTTCTGGAAGAAAAAGTAAAGCCAGGAGCCTTTTTTTTCTACGAAAGAATAATTGTTTCTTCCAGTTTGGACGCTAATGACCAGAGAACGTGTGTGTTCAACCCCCGATATAATATATGTGTGCCCACCCAACCCCTACGGCAACTGCACCATTACACAGACAGGCCATTATAAATTTAGCCACAAATATTATCGGATTTATCCGGCCAACGGTGTAAATAATACTAAGGTGTACTTAAATAGCTATAGTTTTAAGATTGTAAGGCAAAGTCCTATACGATCAAATTTCTATGTAAATGATGTAAATAACGGATTTGTAATACGTTCAAATAGGAAGAATCAATGTCAATAAAATCTCGACTTTCTTTATTTTTATCGACACGCCGAGATATTTATTTGTACACTCTTGCTGTCTAGTGTTTCAATACGAATAACATAACTGCTCCCAATCCCATGAATCCTATCCCTTATGGATAACATACGAATATATATATGTATATATGGTAAAGAATTTTTTATAAACAAGTAGTACAGCATATCAAGTCCCACGATTTGATTGGTGAATCAAATGCTAATCGATGGCTACTACGTCATCGATACTGTCCAACTTCGTTAGTCCAATTGACTACGTTTACCTAAGAGTCAGCAATCAATTCCGTACAGTATTAAAACGCTCACGGAATAATAGAGAGGTTTCGACACATGTTGAGGATCGTAAAGTTTTTTTCGCCCGGAGCATTTTTATTTTATTGCACCAGAGAAGCCGGAATAAAACTTGTCTTACCTAACGAAATACAGTAAACGCAGACATTTCACCGTGCCACAAATTTTTTTGGAATTTTTTCGCCGTACTGGAAACAGGTCTTCTCGAAAGAATGGAATTTCGAAAAATATAACAGCATTTATTTGTATTATCATTAAATATATCATAAGTGCATCTGCATCTATTTGTCTTACGATCGAGATCGTTCATTGTTCTTTTTTGTTCGTTCGCAGGAAACAATGACAACCACCACAGAGGACATTCCTGAATTTGACAGAACTCGGGTATCGCTAGACATTCCGCCACCAGTCTTTGGCGGTGGTTTCAGTCTGATTACAAACGCCAGTAAAGTCGTTGGCAGCGTTATTCTCGTAAGTATATACCTATATGATGATAATTAATTAATTACATTGAACAGAGTATACACACATTTTTGGTACAGTTAAGTTCAGTTATATCCAAAGGTCCCTTCACTCGTTCGTATTACGCAACTGTACAAAGTCGACATACGGTACACACATTTACCCATACTTCTACGTACACTCGTAGATCATCAGATTCGTACTTCTATATTTATAAAAATTTGCGCAATCGAGTAAAAGAGTAAAACCACTGATTATTTTTTGCTCTTAGTAAAATACGTCACTGTACGCTTACAGTTATTTCTTTTTATCCCGTATATGAGTCATTAAAGTCTTTGCCAATCGTAGCGATCGTGCATAGTATATCTATACTGTGCATTGACGAACTGATACTTTTCACATTACAGAATTCAGCCCGCAGAACACAGGACATCTTAGAAGTACTGAAGCCGTTGTTTCGTGGGATATTCGCAATTAAGGGTCTGCCTTCGGACAATCCGCAGTAAAAATACCGTGTAACGAGATAAGACAAAATGATGGGCAACGAAAAATGGGATCTGTGCAATTTTAAATACACTCGATACCAGACCTGATTGTACAGTGGCCGTTGGCTGGACGATTCGTAGGCCTAATTAATTGTAATTATCGGTCAACGAAGTAATTTAAATAAGCGCGCGAAATCCGTGACGAATTCAAAACGGGCACGCGGGTCAATTCCTAATTTTATTTGCCATACGATCAACGTTCCTGTTTTTTTGCACTTGCGGTAATTGCGAATATCGATACTACAGTGCTGTAATGTATCACGTATCGAATATTTATACCTGGAACGAAGCTGTTAAGATAAGAAGATGAATCTTGGAAGTTGAATTGAATTTGATGAATTGATAGTTTAACATATTTTATAGGTAATATTGATAATTTTTATCGGCGGTGCTCTATGTCCAAGTATCGAACTAAGTCAGTTTTATATTTTTTTTTTTTATATATTAATGCTTTCGTCGACTGTACTTGTATCGTTGTTATTCTATGTAAAATATGCTTTCCCGGTTATTTCAAAAGTTTTATCAGTCTTTAATAAGTCATGCGCACACCGTGTGCGCGTGGCGTATAACGATTTTAATGACTGTTGTGTATGTCGATTTTATATCCTCGATGACATATTGTAACTTTGTACGTGTTCTTGACGTAATAATAATTTCTCCATATTTTCCACTGTAAATAATAAACAGGTTTTCGCATTTTACTGAAACTTTTTCGCATACCCACTTTCTTCGCCCACAGACCAACCAAGCCGAGTGAAAGCAGCAGGAAGTTCAATTTGTAAAGTAAAAGATCAATCGAAGTACGGAAAAAGTATAATGACACCGTTTAAACAATTTTTGGACCATCGGCAAAATTCCGTTGAACTTGTGCCGTGAAGAAGTATGCGAATATTTAATAAGCCAAAAAAAAATTTCAGGAAGACAAATTTGCGTAACGCAACGTCCAAGGGCAAAATTTAAAATTTGGAAAAAAAATATACGTCTCCGGTCACGAACCGTGAAATACTTACTATGCGTACTAAGAGGACGAATAAATAGTAATAAAAAATTAATTTTACATATACGTATTTTTCTTCTCATCCTTTTCCTTCGTATCTTCGTCACTCTTTGCGCGTATCTCTCGATCGCTATAATATCCCAGAGATTCCTTAATGCCGCAGCACAGGCGTGTTGCAACTTTGAAAATCATCTGGCCGATTACGTAAATCCAAAATACTCGGCAAGGCTGCGTCGTAACAGTCAATTCTGCTGGTTAAAGAAGGTCGCAAAGTTGTATCGTATGGTTATTCGTGTCTTTTACCATCGTCAGTTGCATACAAAGGTGATTCTGAACTTTGAACTTTCCTAGGTCAAAGTTACCTGTTCCCGATTCTCTCGGGATATTCATCCAAGTGTAATTTGCATGCACCACTGTTTTGTCAGTTGCATAATTTATAACGAAGTCGCAATCAGCGATTTAAAAATACGTGACGCCATTTTGCGTAATTGTTTCCTTCGGGTATTAAGTATATACCGGTAGACGTATCTAGGAGAAAAAATAACTCGGCCTATGATCTTTCAAGTGAGGCTGTTACTTTAGCCGCGCTGCATCTGATATTGTGGCGTATGACATACGCATAACGCATGCAATATTTCGTAAGTGCTAGAAACGCACGGATACGCTTTACGGAGGGATGAAATTTTAAGAAGAAATATTTAGCTCGTCTTGATAAAACTTTCAAATACCAGGAAGTCTGTGACTATGTCTGTTTTATCATATGCGAAATATAATGAATAGTCAGCCATGTAACTTCATGGATCTTCGTGAAATGTCAACCTTGAATACTTATGCTGAATTCCGTATGAATAATAAATACAAAATAGTACGAATGACTGTACTTCCCTATACGAGTAATCAGATTGACAGTTTCCATATTTGGTTATAATTTTGTACTATATTATTATACATATAGTATATATTTAAATATAGTCCTAAAGAATTGTTACTGCAATACAACAGTGCATGATGGGTTGCATACTTCAGGCTGTAAATTGTACAAGATATCTTTATAGCTTTTTATAAATTTTCTTATGGCAGAGAAATATAATTTTTTTTGTTTTTTTTTATTATATATACTGTTAAGGACATTAGTTGCAGTAATTTATATTTTATCACAAAAAGGATTTTGGGTAAATTTTTTTTGTTATTTTTTTTTATAAATATGACTATTTTAATTTACACATAATTTTTTGTATATTACGGCTATTATCGTTTTACTATCGTTTATTCGTTTTGTTCGATAGTTCTATGAGATGAGAATTCACGCAACGAAATGCTAATACACGGATGTCCTTAGAGACTCGTTAACGGTTCCGTTTCGTGGGTCGGTAATGACGACGTTGATCTTTCGTAAAAATGCAGATGCCCTTGAAGACTATTTCGTGCGGCGGAACCCACGAGGACTCATCGGTTTGGCGTTTAGTCCGAACTCAGCTGTCTGACAAGATGCACTTGCTATATAGAGGAGTCCTAACCTCTAAATTACACTTAGTAACCGAAGAGAATCCGAGTGTTTAGTAATTGGTTAGAAAAGCAACGAACGACAATTTTCGCGTTGACAAGAATTCTTGAAGACAGTCAAATAAAGTATTTAATAAATCAGAAGGAAAGTGTAAAAAGAAGAATTGACGAGAGAGTGCAAGAAATTTATCAGAGTAAGAGGAGAAGAACAATATTGTACATACAAATAATACGTAACGATTGGGTGAACGTTTGTGGGTTTATCGTTTTACTCCACTTGTTTCGTAATTGCGTAATAATACGCGGGTTTGTAATCCAGGACACATATTTTTATCACGATAAATTATTAAGAACGCGTAAAAAGTTTTTTTTTTTTCTTTGAAACATAAAAGAATTAAAATTCATATAAAATCGTACAACGCTCCAATTATTATTATGTATCGCGAACCTTGGATCTAGAAGGTGTCTAGGGATATCCAAGGTAAACTGGAACACTCGCTCTAGTAAATTTTTCTTGTTTCTTTTCGTCCTCTTAAAGAAATCAATTTCGCAATTCCTTTTCATACGCATTGCAAGTTTCTTTTTTTCCCCCGCGGTCCCAATAACGTGAAGTGCTCAGTGCATTCTCTAGATTTACAAGGCAATCAAAACAGACCAAACTCCCATAATAATAATAAGTTACGCAACAGTGCCGTTCATATTCTTTCAATTTAAACCAGTTACCTTCACTAGATTCGTACCTTTCTCCAATGAAAAAACAAAACGTTTATCAAAAAAAAAAAAAAGAGCAAAATAATTTTTTTAGATTTCAAAATCATCGTAAGACGAATAAAAAAGAAAACAAAAAATAAACTAAGATGAATCCATCGAACGCTATTTTTAGGTAGGTCTTTCAAATTCTTTAGTCTAGAAGTTCTCTAGATCTTCGTTATTAGGTATAACAAGATCAAAGATCTGCTGAGCTCAGTCTCGAGTTATGTATAAGCTAGAAGCATTTCTGAAGTCTGGCAATTTGGTAGCCAAGAGCAGAAGACCAAAGCAATAGCAAGACCAGCAGCGACCCAAGAGAGACCAGAGCGTTACGGCCTCACTGTTTCATAACGGAACAAATCCATAAGAAAACTATTATGTAAAGACGAGGCGCTGGCCTCAACTCCATAGAATCTGAGGACGTTAGTACTAGTACCGGCTAAGAAATCCTTCGCGACGTTTTAATCTTCATCTCGGAGCCGGTCAGGTGGAGATGGCTACTCGAAGCACAAGGTGATCTTACATACCACCCATTTGCCAAGCGTGAGTGCAAAGTCGAGAAAATATTTTATTCTTTTCCTTCCTTTTTCTTTTTATTATTTATTATTTACCTTTCCCGTCCTCCTTGGTGCATGCAAATATATTGCATTGCATTTCGCTCTTACCTAAGATCCCAGTGCTCTATCGCGAAATGGCATCGGCCAGTTCGCCATTGATTTCCCAGTGTTTCTGAGTTTTCCACGTTCCCGTCGTCACAGTGCAACTGTGAGTGTCTCTTGATTTCTTCATTTCATTGTTGTTTCATTGATCTTCAGTATTCTTTGTACTACTTAAAAAAATTACTATACTTAGACACTCGTTGTTTTTGCTTGAGTTTAAATAGACTTTGTATCCCGTACGCAGCACGTAGTATACCTATGTGCACGTTTGCGATTTAAAGAGAATTTTGAATCGATTTTCTCTTGAACGTATAAAATAAGATCTCACATAGATAACGTAACGTGAAATTAACGAATTTTTTATGACGATTATATAAGGTCTCCGGTATCGGTTTTAAAAAAAATATCATTTTAATAATATAATTGTATAATGATCTTGGGGTATAATAGAATATTAAAGAATTGAAATTTCTAAAATAATATCTTAAAAAATAGTTCGTTCACTTGACTTGGCCTAGTTGATCGTTAAACATTGGTACACTAAGTATGGTTACCTTGACACATTGCCTATATATACTGTGAGTCAAAATAAAGCGTAAAACAAGTTCTCTTAAAATTCTCATAGACCAATTTATTACGTACGACATATAAAAAATGAAAATGGATAAAAATTATTTTTGTAAGTCTCAATTATTAACATATCCAGAACAGGAAAGTGGAAGAGAACCCAAGCAAGGTTATATCTCCGAGGAACAGGTCCCTAAAACATGTACCAACTCTCTACCAGTGGTGACAGGTCAAATTAACCCAGTTCCCTCCCTCTCCATCTTTCTCTACCTTCATTCACCTTATGGATGTTGAGTATCCTCAAATTATTATGCAATATCAATCACGAGATAAAACATACCAGATGGTCAAGTGTTACAAGGATTTTGTATCGTTACTAATTTTGGGACTTATTTACATATGGCCCTTTCTGTTATCAAGGGATTGCGTATTATCATTAGCATATTTCATTAAGCAAACTTTTAAAATATATTAGCATAATAATTACATAAGACGGTCAAATCTTACAATTACTATTCGAATTCGATTTTCGTAATTTAGATTACGAATTTTTGGGCCTTACGTATTGCCCTTAATCAACAGATAGCACCACTGTCGTTAACATATATCCAAAATTTATTAACTCAAAGACACGTGTTATTTTCAATAGATCTATAAAGGATTGATCATGGCAAACGTATCACCTTATGTTGTCCATTTGATTTCTATGTTAAAACCAACTTCAGGCTGTACGTTTGTACTGAATGATCCTGTATGTATAAACGATGCAAGATCAGTGTATGGGAAGTTCCTTTTGGCCTTGATTAATATTTTTTTTTTTCGAAGAAAATAATTAATCATCCTACAAAATGGTGGTCATTGAAGTTTTTATGCATGCGACGGAAATTAAAAGAAAGAGTCGTACCCAAGGAGGTTTATCGACCTCTCTGACGTAGGAAACCAGTGAGGTACCCGTGTGTGTTCACATGGGCATTGACTAATACTGTATAATTGGCAAAATGAATATACATGTGTATCGGTGCAAAGATCGTTGGACGTTTGTGCAAATTAGATGATGGACCAAGGCCACGTCCTTGAAGTGAAATGTCATATATTCATACACTAGAATAGATCAATGTCCTCGTGTTTTTATTAGCATTCAATTATTCTTTTATCGTTCATTATCATTCCTGTAAAGTACTTTGATCGAGATTTTACATTTTTTTCGTGGTTGTCTTAACAGATTCCTTAATATTTTCGAAAATATAAATCTGTACTACCATGAAACGATTTTACAAGGTTTCTATCGAACTCTGTGATGCATGAAATATACGGAAATTGGAATTTCTACGTAATCGCTCAATTTTCGATTTTTTTTTTTTTTTCAAAAATCCAATCACCCATGATTGTGACAGCACAGGTGACGATGCACAGCGTTGCCAGCTACTTCACCGCGAAACCGCAATTATTCTGATACGAGGTTGAACTTATTTTCGCATCTTTCGATAATATCCTTCTTGTGCAAAACTTCGGTTACTCCACTTTTTCAAGCGCGATACTTTATATCTGAAATCGGCTCGGTTCATTGCATATTTTATATCTCGGATCAGAAGATGATTAATGTGAGAAGTTTGCAATTGAAACGCGGACGGCAGTTTTTTTTCATATGCTTCTGTACTAATATTTCATTTTTCGAAACGACTGTTAATTGTTAAAGCGTCCATGAACGAATCTAAGACTCTTTAACACGATGCTGCATGATAAAAATTTAGTATAAAAGAAATTATTAATTTTCAAAGACTGTCGTCTTACGCTCGAAATACGTTAAATAACGTATTATCGAAAGATATGAGTAACTGGAATTTAAACAAAGAAATTCATAGGTTTTTCCTAAGCGATTTCTTAACCGGATATTTCGCTATCTATAGGTATACATATATTTATGACTTTAACGCACCTCGCAGGAATCCATTCTAATCCATTTTACGTAATGTAAAACTTTTCCGTATTCACCAATTCCGTAACGCAATTCTGTACTAATGACATCTGAGGTGACACACTTTCGTCCCGAAGGATTTTATCTTAGAATTTTTCTCCGTCCCATGTACGGGAGAATCACTGACGTATAAGATAGCCGCACTCGTGGTGCAAACATAAAGACGTTTATAATTGTTAGGTATTTTTCAAGATTTTTGCAAAAAATGTATGCGTAATAAATGCAGGCAAAATTTTGCGAATTACGAATTGCGTGAGTAGAATATATTTAAAAACGAATGATTATGATTTGTATTTATTGTTGATTCGCGTGAAAGTATAAAGCTACTGGAAAAAAATAATTATTGGGAAACATTTTTGAAAATTTATCAGGGTGGTTCTCATGAAATTCTTACAAATTATTTATCAATCGAATTAATCCGGTAGGACTGTGCCACCTAGTACGATAATTAGGTAATTGGCACCAAAAGCATGTCCGACGCTAGAATTACGTACTATCGTCTCACAATCGGTATGGACGAACACGTGGTCAGCCTGAACGAGAGTGAAAGTGAACTGATCGCTGCTGCCTCTGATCCACGTGGTTGTATAGTTCTCGCAAGTACTTGGTGTAGTTGTAATACAGCAAGGGACGAACAACTACCGTACCAACAAGAATTCAGTAACTCCAGTGTTAAGTTCCTGTGGATTTTGTTGGTTGAAAACAGTGTAGTAATGTGACGTGCGGTGTGACATGCAATTCCAAATGACAGGACGTAAAGAAATGTAATGGAAAAAATTACTTACCGATATAATTGTTGTGCTGTTTTTTTATTGTTTTTTTACTTTTGGTTCAAGCAACAGATTTTTTCGTGCGATCGAAATCTTGCTATCGAAGTATACAGCTTTCGTGGAATTGCGTAGAAAGTGTTTCTGGATCCTGTCCCATTCTCAGGCTCAATGCATACCAGGAACTGTTATTATTATTATGGCGGTGCACATTATTGCAGTCCGATCTCGTTGAAGGTTTCGTAAAAGACGCCATGTCGATATTCGGTTCACGTATCATCACGAAATCACGTACGCCTGTGTCAAAATTTATCGGGCCCCCGAAACTTTTCAGATTGGACCCTGTGTGCGTTTAATCATGTATCGTAGTCCAGTAACGTTACGGCTTTCCTGAGGTTAATACTGATGGTGGAATTGCTTAGGGATAACCGTGAGTCATTGAGAGTTTATCAATTTCATTTTTTTTTTTTTTGGGGGCCTCATGTATTAGGATATCCCATGTGCATTAATTGGCATATCAAAGATAGTGTAGTATATTACGCATTGGAATTGCTATGATATTTTTGTCTGATTTCTTACCTAGAATGATTTATTCCGTGTTTCTTCGTTGTGCTTTAATTGGAATTGCCTATCAGTTTCTCTTGTGGTTTTATACAACTTTCATCAATTAAATTAGTAACTATTAAATTTGTTAACTTGGACAATTCCTGGTCAAAAATAACGATCCTTTTCATTTATGTAACTTCCTTTGTGATGGAATTTCATTAAACGCTAAACTGATAATGATTTTTATTTCAGATGCCTTCCATCGCTAATAGAGTCAACATCCTGATTTGTTTATTGATCTGTGCCATCGGATGTTCTCAAGTTACTTCTCAACAAGCTTATTGGATTCCATACACGGCTATAAATAATTATGACAATTACCAATTACCGGTAAAAGAATTTGCTCAACGAATTGTCCAGCAATCCCCAGGGACGCATTACGAAAATTTAGATTATTACGAAGGAGAGGATAGAAATATATACGAAAATCAGCAGGCAATTCCATCGGTGGAATTGCAAAATAATTATCGATTTTATCAAGTGTCACAAAGAAGTCCACAGGATCTTTATTACCAGAATTTTATTGGAACAACAGCAATTCCACGAGAGTACAAAGAGCCCGTACCCAGCAAACAGTATCGCGATGACTATTATCAGGACTACCTTCCCCTTGAATCACAAGAAACAAAGAAGGAGCCCGTGGATTCATCAAGGAATTTCAAAACGACTGACAAAGACGAGCAATTCCATAAAAAAATTAATATACTCGAAAGAATGATAATGGATGTGCATTATCGTCCAAGCCCTGAAGAAAAGGAAATCATGAACTCCCTGGAAGATCAAATGTTATCAGAGTTTAAAATTCCAGAAGATGCCAAAAGAGTCGCCAGGCAAATCCAAAAACAACGACCAGGATTCTTATGGACTCTGGCACGAGTAGTCTTTGAGGTTAGTGAAAGTTGACGAGGTTCAATTATACTATGATTGGAAAGATTACAATTTATAATTTCCCATATCGAATTAATATCGATCAGCTACGGTCCAAATATCTTTTTTTTTGCTTAGTTCCGCCATGTTGCTTCTATATATACATACACACACATCTAGGATCTCCTAGAATGTATCGACCGTCTCTACAGCCGTGTATCGCGGGTTGCCATACGTTCAGGCGCTCTCCAAATTACGCGTTACCAATTATTTTATTATCAACACCCAAATACCATTACTAAAACTGATTGAATTTTACATTGCAGAGTTTCAACGATACTCGATCAGCTTTCAAGCAAATTGGGGAACTTGTAAATGATAATTTTGCACCGGAAACCACTACTAGCAGGACGTCCGTCATTAGCAGCACTATAGTGAGTTCGATGACAGCAGCAAGCACAACAGTTGAAGACAGCAATTCCAACGTTACTACAACAACAACAAGTACCACTACGGAAATACCCAAGTTAACTAGGACGGAATTTCAAGGAATTGTCAGAAGGAATCTTCGTGGACTTATTAGATTGTTCAATATTGAATGGAGAGATGCGATCAATGTAAGTTTAAAATTGTGAAATCAATTTTTTTCTAAAGCTGCGCCAAAATTAAAAAAATTGTTTTTACAATATTAACCCATTTATTTGTTGTTTTAGGATTCCAAGATCAGTGTACGCGAATTCCAGCGTGATCTTGGCAATCAGATTCGACCTTACGTCCAAGACTAAACGGAGCGTACCTGAGAAAACTATAATGTTTTTGTTGTAAAACACATAAGTGGATTCGACAGTGAGAAAGTATCTGCATGGCGGATCAAAAGTGCTGATTTCTATGTGCCTAATGAACTTTACGAAGTGATGCGGGAGTACGAATGGCCAAAGACTGAATTCGTAAAAACTAACACGATAATATATATTTATTCACGTAATTTATTAATTTATCAAAATCGCTTGTAAAGTCAAAGTGTCGCCATTGAATTTGCAAAGAAAGTCTATCCATGGCCCACCGTAGTTGTCACGAGGAAGGAAAAGAGAAAGAAGGAAGATAAATTAAAAAGCAAATAGGTCCGCAAAAATGAGCATTTTTTTAAATCGAAGACGAAGGGAAAATTCGCAGTCCGTTTAAGCTTCGTTGTTCTTACAATATATTCAATGGTGTATGGTCCATTGTACATTTTTTTAATTTTCAACTTGAAAATAAATTTTTTTGCTACATTATTATATTACACATTTTGCATTGCGAGGGACAGAGTAACCATATACGTGAACCTATCGGACCCAGTATTATGTAATAACGCGAAGTCGGCCTACGCGTTTCTGCTGTGCTGAACTAAAGAAAAAATAGAAAGAAAAAGATAAAGAGTTACATGGTAGAGAAAGAGGAAGGGAAGGAAAATATATGCCGGCTTCTCGAATAAAAACGAGATTCTCCCGATTGCGACAGTAGAAAGCAAACTCGTAGAATACACGAGCGTTGATTGGTTAGAGGGATGGCGTGGGATTGGGCGACGCTTCCCTTAAAGACAGGCTCACTTGTGCGCGCGCCAACCACTTAATCGTCATTTGTGAACACACGAGGACATTGCGATTAAATTAGTGTACTTAAAATTTGCGGAAGAAAGATTGAAATAAAAAAAAAAAGAGGACAAAACGAACTATGGTTGGTCACCATCCTGTTTCTGTTCTCTTCGCCATTCTGAGTGTTTCGTTTAGCGAAGTATACGGAGTAAGTGACATAATTAAAACATAAAATATTTGACCTGACAAAAGCTCAAAAATAAATAGTCAAAATTATCGAATTTTTTTTTTATTCGAAAAATAAACTGTCAATTCGTTAAATTACTATTATTGAAATTCTATAATTATCTGCGTTCTAATAACAAAGTGTACTTATTAGCGTAAAAAATGAAGATACTCATCACGGCCTATTTCCTAGTAACACTAGATTCCTAAGAATTTTCCAAAAAATTTGTCAAATAAACACTGCGTAAGCACAGTATGTTTTTTTATTTTAATAAAATAGCACAAATCCCAAATTTTGTTCCATATTTTTGGTCAAAGTATTTTTTTATTAAAGCAAATCCTGCTTGACTTTCATTCACGAAAGTTGTGCAATCCTCAAGGTCTCGTGCTAGATTCGCGCGCGAAAATACGAAATATATGTGGGCTTTGATCATCCTTCGTATAATATACCGCTAAATACCATCATGTTTCGATGAAGCATCGTACTAACAATTTTTTCGACAATCTACCTAGCTAAGGGTCATTGGCCTATTGTTCCAGAAAAGATCGCGTTACGTAACTTACAACATGTTACCCATCTGGTTTAATTTATAAACGGCTCAAATTCAAACTATAAGATAATCCATTCGATCCAAATCATCGAAAATCTTTATGCCAACGATTAGCGTTATGGATATATTCGCAAAAATTTCGTAACATAGAAAAAATATTGCACACAAGAGTTCATCATCTATGTTTGCACATATTCGCGTGCATATGGCCGGGTGAAAGTGAAAATAATACTTGGACAAATTTACCATGTAATATATCGCTTTACCGAGAATAGGCGCATAAAATGAATAATTTATGCAAAATGATTTTGCATTTGCGTCATATAATTATCACTGTAATAAGCTTGAAAAGTCACTATAGAACTTGCCATATAAAGAATCTTTATAATCCTTACAGAATACCTTGGTAAGAGTGAAGCGTCAGGAGCTGGGACCAAGCGGCGAAATCGTAGACAACATCTTTAACGTGAATAATATATAATGTTATCTGTATTCAAATTCATTGTAATCTTGCAAATTAATTACAATTACGAAAAATAATTTTTCAGATACCAATAACAGCCATTCGACAAACCGCTACGGCAGCGCAGTCGTTCTTGCCGGAAAATACCGAAACTATTGATAGCGTCTTTAAGGTAATAAGACAGTCAATCTGTTTTCAGAAATCATATTTCTCTAATTATTATTAATTACGTACGGGCATTCATTGAACTTGCTCGATAGATTCCTATTATGACTTTGGAGGCTGTCGGTACTCTTGTAAAGAGTACAGCGCCACAGCGGGAAGAAATACAACGACGCCGTGCAGAGAGACGCGACCAGTTACAGGCGCAACGCGAACAGCAACGAATACAGCGGGAACAGCAGCGCCTCCAGCGTGAAAAGTTACAACAGGAAAAATTGGAGCGTCGTAAGCAACGCGTACCTCGTCATTATCATCATGATCCGTTGGGTTTAAACTCACTGGCGAATCTGCTAGTCGGCCATCATGGAATCCTCGGCGGTCATTCTGGTCTTGATAGTCTCTTTACGTTTGGCCATCAGAGCCACAACAACAACCACGGTAACCATGGAAACCATCAAGAGATTATAGGAAGCCATGGAGGTCATGGTGGTCATGGAGGTCATGGAAGTCACGGTAGCCATGGTAAATAATTTTAATTGATACCGTTAATTCAATTTATTTAAGTAATCTAAAAGAAATTAATCTCTAAAACATCATTTAGGAAGCCACGGTAGTGGAAGTGGCGAGAACACTTATGAAGTATACGAAGAAGTGAACGAAGACACGAAACCCACGCTTTGGCAAGGGTTGGGAAGTTTCTTCGGGTCTCAGGCCTCAGCGTCGTCCGACAAAATACAGAACAAAGTAGCGCCGAAAGTTGATCGAATGAAACATAGTCGATATCAGGATGACGAGTTTCCATTAGAAAATAAAATAGCACCGAAATACAACAGTGGATTTTTCCCGGCGTCGTCAGACGACGAATATGTCGCTAATGGACGTGACGGCAGAAGTAGGCTAGTGTTCGAACACAGGAGCATCTGACATGACTCTGATAAAGGAAACATATAGCTATAACAGTCATGAGCCAATTTCATGAAAACGAAGACAGGATTTTTTTAGAAAATTTACAATGGTAATTGAATAGCGCCATCAAATTTTTCAAGACTCGCAGGCACTGTGAATAATCTAATTAATATGTACATACTAATTAAATCATTAATTACCGTCTTAAGCATATCTGTATATATACACGTATTGTAAACGTAATTTTGCTAGTAATTTATTTTTAATAAACATTTCTAATTATGCACCTACGGATTTGGCTCACTGTTAGGAATCCTCTCAAAAATATTCACTCGCCGCAGCACTTGGAGAAAAAATTATACAACAATTGCATAAGTTCAAAGTTCCTGAAATCCCGTCAATTTCATAAATTATACATTTAAATGACTATACTTTCGACTATTCAAATATAATTAATACAAGTGCCTCTATTCCGCTATTATAAATTGTCCAACTTTGAAAAACACTATAAAATTAATAAGTCACGATTAAATTTGTACAAATTAACGGAAAACGAAATACGAATTTATACCATTAATTTTAATTATCTTTATGAATTCTCTTGACGCACTCAATTCGTCCCCCAAATGTCTGCAATAGTAATAATCAACGATAATAATATGCACGAACAGTTAAAAACCTTGACTTGTAGTGTGTACTTTAATAGTTTTACCTGGTAATCCCATGATCGTACGTAATAGAAATACGACACCCTGATTGGCTCAATTCCTGAGAATATCCCTACTACGCTTAAGAAATATCATGCCTCGAGGAAATATTTTACAATTCATCTTGTTTGCCAGTTTCAATTGCCGCGAAGAACAGTGACGATGAAGATGGAGTCAAGAAAGGTAGAGATTGTGCTGTTACTCTTTGGATTGGCAGCCATTGCTACAGTAAAGGCACAGGTAATATCAATTCGATATTCATATGTTGTATCAAAAAAAAAACGACCGGGACGTGCAATGGATTTGAAAATAAACTTGAATTATCCACGTTATGATATACAGTATTATTTTAATCCAAAAAACAATGTCGCTCGACTAAACTGGTTTTTGACGAACTTGAACATTTTACTTGCTTTTATATCCTGTTTACCTTGAAACGCGTGTTAATGTAAATGTACTCAGGCATTAGTACATGTACGTACCATAGGAACATGTGTGATAGATTTAATTCGTAGGTACATCAAAACCTTATTATATGGTCCATATGAAGGATGTGTTTAGAATGTTGGAATTTTTTATTTTTAGAATATCCGCATGTCTGTTCGTCTATTGAGTGAAGTCATTAGATAATGTTTGCAAGGTATTACAAAAATGTAACAAAAACGAGTAACGTCAGCAATGACTAAACTTAGCCTACAGGTTACTTCTGTTCTGCAGCTACTTTCCATATTGTCATTAATGTATCTGATAAGCCTACTTAGTAATTTTGTATCTATTGGAAAAATTCCATTGATGTTTGATCTGATCAAAGTGCAGGTGCAGTAAATATTTTTTCTGTTAATCATCAGATTCCGTTTCTACAATTTACTGATGGTGGGGTCAAGGTCAATTTTGGTGGATACCATGCTCAGGCTGGTTTAGGTGGTTTATTGGGAGGTGCGAAGACGGGTGGAGGCTTGCACGCAAGTGCAGGTACGCCAACGGGTGCACATGCATCTGCAGGTCTAGGTGGACTTCTGACTGGAAATACAGCGAATGCTGGTGGGTATATTTATAGATAAAGAAATGATATGCATTTTTTATAATTAAAAAAAAAACTGTCTTTATCCCAGGTGGCGGTCTTCACGCTAGAGCAGGTTTAGGTAACGGTGGTCCTGAAGCTGCAGCTGGTCTTGGAGGTGCACTAGATGGAGGCGCAGGTTCGTCGGCAGCAGGTGGATTATACGCTGGTGCAACTACTGGTGGTGCAGCAAGTGCAGATGCAGGAGCAACAGGCAGCGCTGGTAGCAATATTCAAGTGATAAAAAAACCTGCGCAGAAGAATGTTGGAATCTATAAACAAAAGGCAGCAGGAGAATCGTCTGCATCTGCAGGACTTTTTGGCAGTGTCAATGCAGGTGCAAGTGCAAGTGGAGATTCCTCAGCCGCAGTTAACACTCGCACAAACACCGTTAAAGATGATGTTCAGGTACGAAACGTAGAAGAACCCACTGTTGCGGCTGGACCAGCTTTCGCAGATGCTGGTCTCTTCGGAGGACTCTATGCAGGTGCAGGAACTGGTAGTGGCAGTGCTATTGTCAAAACAGTGGAAAAAACGCAGGTTCCAATTCATAGATCTGTTGTGCAAACTGCACCTGCTAATGCAGGTGCAACTGCACAAGGCGCATTATATGCCGGAGCTAGTTTGGGTAAGTCTCACAATTTTAGTCTCTGGACAACGTATACCAAAATATATTTTTGCCGCACCTGCAACCCTATTTCTTTCAGGTGGCGAATCCTACGTGGATAAACCAGTATATCCTGCACGATGGCATCATAATAAAAGGATTTACGCAGCTCCGAAGAAAACTGTAAATTATGATTCCTCCTCTGCTCTGAACGCAAATGCAGGGGCTCAGGGTTCGGCTTCCGCTACGGCTGGTCTAGCCGGTGGATTATATTCGAGAGCAGGCATAGAAGGTGGATCTGAAAATGGTGCAACAATAACGAAATACAAAAGTGCCACTTTTTTCGACGACGTCTTTAACGTGAGTAATGAAAAGATTGTCTAAATTATTTTTATCTATTAAACAGAAGATAGAATATAAAATGCCATCTGGAACGACCAATCCATTTGACGTATTAGGATTTCCTTATGGCATTCACGATCCGCAAACAAATCCGTTTTTGCTCATGATCGTGAGCAGATTTAATTATTCACTGTTTAACAAAGTAAACAGGCTTAAAGTCAACTTAAATCTCTTTTTCATTTTTATAGATACCAATCTCCACACTTACAGCTGTAAACCAGCTACTGAAAAACAATGGTTAAGGAAAGTTTATCGTATTTTTTATACTTCCTAAAAATATATTTTACTTCGACTTTTTCCTCATTAATGTACTTGTTTACCGCTGCATTGTCTTTATCACATATTTTATACCTTACATATTTCTTACGTTTTATAAGTTTTCAATATGAAAATACTCAAGAAAAAATATGTTCGTTTTTTTTTTTTAATTGAATCAAAATGTAAAATATATACCCGGTAATTGGTATCTATATATAATAATACTGAAATAAACTATAATCTCCAATCACCTTGTTTATTGTTCTTTGTTCGAACCATTGTCATTTTAAACTAGTCGTTTCCAACGCGAGTCACGTTCACACTTATACACGCACCAAATGATTCACGATGCATAATAAAATCGTTAAAAAAATTCTTCAGAAATATGCGACCTTCAATTTCAAAGGTTTACCTTAGCAAAAGTTACTGCGATATCCATTAGATGGTTATTAAACAAATTTTTTCAAAGTTATTAATTAATAATTAATCGCTGATACCAAATATCATTCAGTGGGATCCGCAGTACAAAGTATTAGATAATGTACAAAGTGATCTATGCTTTTTTATACTGTAAACCGGAAGTAATGATCGCTCGACTGGTCAGAAGGCACGAGGTCCGTCCGTTCTCCTGATGATTTCCAATGTAGATGGATCATTCGATCGAAGACCGTCACTCGGACAAGTTGTCAAGAAGGTACCGATTCAATTTCATAGTCGATTTTCTACAGTGAAAAACAAATCGATAGAACCGGTAAGTTCATCAATTTCGTTATACTTATACAAATCAAATAATTCTTCTAACACGAAAATTCTGTCAATTTAAAAAAGAAATTATAATAAATGTCACCAAAATCAATATAATAATATTATACAGGCTGATTCACAAGAAACGCACCACGATGGTGGTTCTACCGTAGAAATCAAACGGAAAGGCTAATTTCAATTGGTTCCTTTGTCGCGAATAACATTATACATATATTCTACAGCATGACGTGTATAAATTTTAATGGAAAGGAACATTGACCCAACGTAATATTAAAAACTAGACACACACATTGCCAGCAGTTCGTAGATAATTAAGTTACCTAACTGTTCGAGTAATTAGCGCGTACATACGAAAATATGTGCACGGTCAAGCATACCTGACAATAAGTATAAATTTTCCAAATTCCATTAAATATAAATAGAATACAGCATGCGATTTCAGATTAACTAGTAACCTACAAAAGTGCCTTTTAAATACGTAATTTTCAAAATTCAGATCAGTTATCGGACAGTCCGATTTTGAGTCTAACCCGTTTGTTATAATGACTGTACTTAATGGGGTAGCGACATGCTTTTGCGGCACTGCTAATTCGTCATGTAAACTTAACGGGAGTGGTGAGGGCTTCTTAACCGTAAGTTGACTAGCGTGCTGGTTCATTCGTAGGTAGCAAGTTGCTCGAGTAGTTTCGTGTTTTCAATAAAGAACTGTTGCGCCGGTGTTGGTTAAATCGAAAATATATTTACAGAAAGTAAGCAGAGCATTTTAAAAGAAATCAAAAATGCGCGGGGAATTATTTTTCTTGATTGTTCTCATCGCTGGCGCCATAGCTATGCCCACGGATAGCAGGGTGAGTTGAATTTCATTATTTTTTTTTTATTAATATTTACTGATAATCAAACAACTTAGTGATTTTGCTTCTTACCTTATCAGTCAATTTCTATTGAGCATACGTGGCAAATGACTTTCATTCGTGGAATTATCAGTGGTCCAATGACGCTGACTAGCAGGTTTAAGAGACGCAGCAATGACGCAGCTGCATACTTTCACGGAGAAAGTCAAGAACCCGTTGCTGCGGTCAACTGCCTTTCAGGGAGTCTAGAGACTTCTGCGTTGCCTAGTATTTATGAGAATTACATTGCTTTTTTGTTGTTCCGATAACAAAGAAAGATCAAGGGGAATAAGGAAGATTCATAAGAAACCACGTGACAAGAACAAGATTCAAAAAGGCGTGGCACGGAGTAATCGAGAAATCGGGAATTTAATGTGCTGAAATGATTCTTTGTTTTATACAGGAGGAAGAATCTCGTCTCAGTAACGAGATCCTTCCTGGAGTAATCGAGGTGCAGGACGAAACTTCGCAGGAAGTCATTACAACGACCAAAGAGGAAGCGACCACAACGAAACAACCAGCTTTGGATGACCCACCGACTGCGAAGCCTGGAATTCGCAAGACACCCAAACAAAATGGTTCTACGGTTTCTCAGACCTTTTCTCGTGTGATTGATGATATCTTCAATGTAAGTTTTTTTTCGTTTTTTTTTGCATTAGAACCAGTACACTGTACGCAATCCGTAACGCAAATGGTAAACGGGGATCATTTGTATCTTAGCAATTTTTTTTTACATGTTTACAACGCATTTCTAAATTTTCAAAAACTTACTATATTAGTTTCAATTGTCTTGTACAAATTGCAAATTTTTCACAGAAAAATTATTACTTTTTGAATTAATACATTTCGAACGAATGCGTCATCTATGATCGTATTGACAGAGTGGGAATGCAAAGCAGTTTCTTATGTAGCTGATTCTTGTCTTTAGTCTGTAATATCTTGAGATTATGTGTCTGTAGACACATGGTCCGTTAGGACCCCAAAATTTTTGCAAGTGATTCTTCTAAAATAAATTCTAACGGTTCACTATTGTAATTATAAAGGGAATAAAATCACTAGGACAGACATGACCCTAGTAAATAGTTCCAGATTTAATATACATAAAACAATATTTAAAACTGGCTGCAATCGTAATAATGGAATGCATATGATTTTGAAAATTTTCCAGATTCCAATTTCCGTCTTGCGCGCAGTCAATACTCTGTTAAACAATGCATTCGGCAACAAATCGTCACCGGCAGTTCCGGCGGAAGTGGCGTCAATACCAGAGGTTTGAAAGAAGAGGGAAGAAACAACGTTAAAAATAATTTTGAAAAATTAAAACATCGAACCCTCTTCTCATCCCAACCAACGACGTCATAACCACGATTTAAAAATGTCAGCAGAAAAAAAGAAATTGGATGCGTTGGCTGCTTGGTCGTAAAAAAATAGTAAGCGTCCGATTGGTTCGAATGATAACAGGCAACGTAACCGGATATAGATTAAAAAAAAATATTCTTGTATCCATAGTAAATAGACATAGATAAGTGGTTAAAATCACGTATCTACACAGTAGACACATACGTGGTTAAATTAGGCAATATGTGAGCACTTGCGTCACGTCAGCAATTGTAAAAAATTGTGTTGAAACATGCAATTTTCTACATGTACTTACGATTGTCCTTCCGCTCATCCTTCCTTTATTGTTTATCTTTGTCTCGCACCATCCAGTTTTATATTATATACATTTTCTACCAATGACATATATATTTCGCACGAAGGTTGATTTCGCATTAGGCATGTCCCATTGATATAACGATCACTATTTATTGTATTGTTTGTATCGTCAATAAAGATGCTACACGACTGAATAATATGGCCGCTCTTTGACGAAGGTAAATCGAAAGAGAAAGCTAGTCCGTGTCGTAAGATCTTGTTAAGTCGAAGCCGACTTTAGGATTCAGTTAGTTGCTGACCGCACAACGCGCACAGAGCCGGTATCAGTGTCGACAGTTGGTAAGCGTGAAGGAATTTTGCATTCCTGTTATTTTATTTCTTCTTCCTTTTACCTACCATAACCCTTATGCACATTTTACGCTAGACGCTACGTACTGTATGTGCATTTCTGCGCATCCTCTTATGCGCAGGATTCTTAAAATGGATACCAGCATTCCTTCTTTTCTTTGACGTAATTTTAAATATAGAATGAATAGACGGTTTTTTTCATTTAGAAAGACACATAACTGTATAAAGTGTTAATTTTCTTTAGTCAAATAAAAAGGACGAATGACGTTTTCTTATTCATGACAAGAAATTCGAGTGTCGCCCGTGCTAGTGAGTCAGTCTCTTTCACGTGAGAAAATTCTAAGATTATCTTTTGGTGAAACGTCTTTACGTAATTTCTTTAAAAAAAAAAAAGAGAAATTAACATATCAATGAGTATCGTTTTTAAATATAAATTCCTATTGCTATGAATCTTCATATTTTTTACGTATTTTTTAATTTGTTTTGTGATAGATGTATTTTTTTTTCAATGTCTAAAAAGAACACGTGCAGCAACTGCATATGTTGGATACTGACCCGTTGGCGCAATCTGAACTTTTCAATGAATATTTCATAAAAAAGAGTAATTACTCGAAGGTCACAACTTGTAACGTAGTCACCATCTTTCCCAATAGCCAAGAAAGCTAATGGTCTCTTGAGCCTTAGGCTTTTTTATGAGTGTGCACGCAACTTGTCGTACGTGCATGTTGCAATTCTTTTTCAAGGCGATTTACTATTCCCTTACCATTCACCACTAACAGCTCGTTTATCACCTAGGATAGATAACAAATCGAATCGGATCACCCAGTCGTGCAGAGAAACTCATCAACGTTGAATCATAAGCAAACACCTACAGTGAACTAGATAGGAGAAAGACAAGATGTTTAAGCTCGAGATCATCCTCACCGTACTGACAGTCAGTTTGAATTTGGCGCTCTCGAGACCTACCGAAGAGCCAATCAGAATCGACCTGACGGCAACCCAAGCTACCGACTTCTCCAGCAGACTACGAGAAGGAAAGGTAGTTACAAGTTGCATTTGGCTTTACTATTAAGTTTGTTGGTGGTATGGATTTTGAGTAGACCATTTCTCAGGAATTAATAGGACAATTAGCGGACAGAGTCAGATTCGGCAGAGGGAGATTCGTGAATTCGGCTGCCATGGTTAAAAACATCATTGTAAATCATGCTGAGGTAATACGAAACGATCGGTGACAGGGTTAGTTTTTCTTCCATCACGCTATTGTGCCGATCGTGATGACATTGATAAATTATTAATAGGCATAACGACGTAGGACAATAGTGAATAATAAAATAAGTGAACAAAGAAAGTTCTGCGTTACTGCAACGAGTCGTGCATGACGAAATTGAGAATACCGTAAAAAGCAAGCTGAAAGTTTCTTGCGAGTGATCAGTTTATTTCTCTCGTTCTTTACTCTCTCGTAGGAAGCTGCCAGTGAAGCACAAAACAATGTGGCTTCAGTGATAGCGGCCAAGAGTGATATTGTGGCTCAAGGACAAAATGCCCTGGATTCTATTCAAAAAGGGATTTTCGCTAACTTCATGGCACCCAAGACACGTGAAACTGTACGTCTTGAGAGTGAAGCTGGTCAGGCTCTCTTTGAGAGAAACAAGGAGAATCCTGTAGGAACAATCCTCGGAAGTATTCTGAGACCGACGCCTTTGGTCGATGGAATTCGCGAGGAAGAAAAGTATGGCAACTCTGGTGACAAATTTTCTGGTATTGGCAGGGCGTTGGTTAATGGTTTTGAAGGAATCAGTAATTTTATCAACAGCGTCGTAGACGTGAGTATTTGTTCAATTTTGCTTTGCTATTTTAATTTTATCTTCGTCTAAATAAGTATTTTTCTTCTATTCCGAAAATCGCATACCAAATTTTCGTTTCAGCTGCCCATCGATGCAGCTAAAAAAACTTCGCGCGGTGTCACGGAAGCACTGAACCAAATTGGCGCGCGATTATTAGGACTGCAGTGATAAGATAAGAAATACGAATAATGCATATGCAATGTATATGAGTGTCCTGATCAAAATGTAAATAGGTGAGTTTTTGTAAATAAATATTTTGTTAATAATGAAAATCTGATGAGAATCCTGGCATATGATATTCTAAACTTCAAAAATCTTATAAATATATTATTTATTTGTTAAAACAATACATACACATATTATATATACTACATTCTTAACGGACTCTATTATCGATTACATGGCGACTCAACAATTAATGATTGACTTCGATTTTCATATGCGAATAACACGACAGAAAAAAGATCTCGTAACACGGGCATACTGAATCGAAAATTGTCGAAATTCATAAAACTAGATTAAAAAGGCAATTCGACCTTTTGTTTCTTTCGGAATTATGAATCTCGAATTTCTTAAAAGAGTTTTCGAAAATCGTCAATACCCTAGTAGTCAAAAATGCTATATTCAAGCACATTGTCATCATAACAGTAACACGCTTTACCCAAAGCCGTTTTATTGGCAATATCTTCGAATATTTGGGGATGAGCAATTTTGAGCTATCTGGGTGAATCAACAAAAATACGAGAAGCGTAATCCTCTATCTTCGATTGAGGATTTTTGTGAAAAATCAAAATAAATATAGTTATATGTATATCCGTTCTAAGTGGTCGTGTCGTAACTCTTATACGTATGTGTTGACCTCTTGTGCCTGACTGTACAAAATAGTATCATACTAGCTACTAAACCAAACAATTGAAGAAATGCAACAACAAGACCAACTGTGCCTACTACGTGTAATCTCGTGACAAGCCACATTTGTATGGCGGAAGCGCAGCCATTTTTATGCCAGAGCTCCTTGTTTCGTCCCTCGGGATCCAATCGACCGCAGTACCGTTCCTGTTTTATGCAGCAGGAGTCAGGAACGCGATCTTCCGTGGGCCACGCGTCGATTTGGAACCAGTCGGTGTAGTCGCGTACGCCGCAACAGTGAAACTACAGCAACAAGAACAATACACATTTCTTTCTGAGTAACATTCACGTCTTATTTCTCTTCACACCAGGTGAAAGTAATCCCGTATAGTTGACCATACAATCTCATTGAAAAAAAAATACAATATAACCAGCAAATAAAAATAGGTACAAAAAAAAATCCGGAACGTGACAATTGGTACACGACATGAAAATCCGCAGGAAGTTGAAATGTCTCAACGCGCAGAGGAAGTTCTTCTAAAGCAATCGAGTTTCCCAATCTACAGGTAACTATAGTTATTCGGGCATATATAGACTAAATAAAGTAAAGTAAAGTAATATATAATCAAATTCTCTCACTTCGGTATGTATATGATCCCATACAGCAGGAAGTGTTCCTGGTTCCCTGGTGACGTTATAGTGTTTCTCAATACCAAAGAGCAACTCTTCCTTGAGGCTCCTGGCAAGATGTTCCCTGAAGACGAAGGCCAGAGTACCAAGCATAAATTCAGCCAGGAACATCAGTATCACAAGGCTGAAGTACTGCGCGAGAGATTAATGAAAATACTCAAGTTGTTCGCAATCATCTAATTAGCAGTTTACAACAATAGCAGTTATATTTAATCACGATAATTAATCCCACCGTAATTAGCATGCATCGCGCCTGAAACCAGGCACCACAGCATCCGAAGAACGCAACGACGAAGGTGACGCATCCGGCGACCAATAAAAGCGAATCTGCAGACGCAAAACTGTATTGCGGCACAAGTGTCGTATAGCCTGAGTACGCCAATCGCAGCCACAGACCAGCCCCCAAAACTCCGCATGCGCACAACTGTCAAACAGAAACAAAAATTCAACAAAAACAAACCACATCATCACAAACTACGTTGTTACTACGTCCTCGCAACGTCACAAAAGCTGCACTGTGCATTTTTATAACAGCTACTAGTATTCACAAATAGAATGCACTTTTTTTTTCAATTCTAAACGTAAACTTGACAATCAAATAGACAGTAACGTTAACAGTGAAAATACAGCTTATCAATGTACACTCAGACATCACGCAGGATGACCATAACGTTTAATTAACATGATTCTTATTAAAACAATCATAAAGTCACGACAGTAGTATGCATTCTAATCATCATGAACCACTAACACTTTTTAAATTAATAAGAGAAAAGTTGTTTATCCAATTTTACTTCTCAAACCTGCGTGTCGCCTGATTCCGTGAAACTCCATTGTTATTCTAGCTGCTAACATTAGTGGAAAAATATTTAATGAACATGGAATCCGTTGCATTTCGTACCGTACCTGAATTTTTTATTTCTACAGAACTTAGTCATCTTACATACTACATTATATACTCTACTATGTATTTAGCCACTTTGTGAGCCTAATAACAATGAGAAACATTTAGAAGGTGCCTGGTATTATAGGTAAGTCAGTAGGTAACCTACTGAAGCGATAGCTATTACTGCTACCAGTGCTCTTGAGGATATTGACCTTATTGATATCGAATTAGAGTCAGTTTAATCGATGAATATTAAATGAGCAACGGCTACGTTATCATAATTTACTGCCAGCCAGTGGAACTGATCAAGCATAAAGAAATCTATTAATCCCTAGTGTAGAGCGATGTGGTTTATTACGTCACGTAGATACGAGCTTGCATTAGCGTAGAATATTTAAGTGTCTAGAAGTTTGTATTTATGATATAGTAGCAATACACTACTAGTGGTCGTCTTATGTACAGTATGCATACTTAAGTATATATAGGTATTTACCTAGGAGAAGTTCAATGACCTGCATGATACCTTATTAAGAACGAAATGAAGACGATATTTCGAGATACACAGTGTACATGCAGAACTATGCTTTTTGTGACCTTGGCGCATTTTATTTTTAATTCACCATGCGTTTGCGTACCTCGTGATAGCGCAGCATGAGCGAACTTTTTGGCTAAAGTATTTTTATACCATAGTAAAGGTTACGGTGCTGCGCCACATCTTAATAATTCATGTGAACTTAATGAAAAATTGTATGTATTCGACATACCGGTATTATCGAATTTTATTTATAACTCTGACATTAGATTATGATGTTATTACTTATTCTACTAAAATATTGTATCGTACAAACCCATATGAGGACATTGAGGGAGCAGAATACGTGCCTGATGCACGTATATCCTGTACGACTCATATCGTAATTTTTTCACTTGACGGAGAGAATCCTTGAATCGCGGTGTCTTTCCTGAAATAATTTAAAGTAAAAGAAAATCAAAATTAGGATTACTAACAGATAATTGTACATACACAGTGTCAACTGTCTCTTTGAGTAATACAACAACGAACCTATCACTGACACACGCGACGCGGCTCAAACTGCACTTAATAGCAGGAAACGATTCATCCCGCGACGAGATAAATTTTCTCTCGTTGGTCACAAACAATCGTGCAATAAGAGCAAGACGTAAATGTAACAGTTCACTAATCCGCAATTATGTAGAACAAAATTATAGCACTTTTCCTCATGAGCAATGACAAAATTCAAAATGAGATGATAACAGTGCTATCTTAACGAAGCAAAGAAATCACAACGCATCCGAAGTGTACTGGTCGAGAATCCGTTCAAAAGTGTCGAGATTGTATAGGTACCAGTCGTTCCGTACGACTTGTTGGCCCCGTGGGCCTTCTAGGTCCCCTAACGGGACATCATCAACAGTCACGGTCCCAGTCTCACCTACAACGTGGACGTTGGTGAGAGACGAGACTGTAAGTGGTGGCTGTAAGGGCGGCCTCTACTGATGGTGGGATACGCTCTCTCACCTAACGTCAAAATCCAAGAGGCGGATGCTTGATGCATTCGTAGAAGGGAATGCACCGGATGAGACGACGTCACACTCGCTTGAGAGAACTTGCGAGTTATCATAGTCAGTAGAGTTAAGAGTACCGAATGTTTTTGATACTTCAAAAAATAATTTATCATGCATATGCAAAAATATGTAAAAAAAAAAAACATGGTTCAGTTATATTAAGACACTATGTACATATATGTTTAAGTAGATGAGAATTGTTTTTCATACTAGATATGTATATAGTATACTGCATGTACTGGTATCCAGTTATGATATTGTCATTTGTTACAGAGTCTCATTATCAGATTAGAATAATATTGATCCTGTTTATCAATGATTATACAGAATTTTTGTTCGTACGGCTTAGTGACTTGTTATTGTATTTCGTGTGTATTATTATGGAGTTTCGATAGTAGTACCTGATACTGCCGGTAGGTGAGTTTAATTTTGTTTCTTGTTACAGAAGCGGCAAGAGGGACGGAGCTGAGAGAAATAAAGAAGGAAGGAGAAGAAACAGCAAATGGTACTACGAAATAGTCCGGATAACGTAACGCACGTAAATGGTAAAGAAGAGTACGGATGGGGGCGTAGAAACGGTCCCCAGGGACTTCCTGCCAATTGCGGACAATTTGCAATCATCTATGATCCCCACACGTTACGTCTCGCTACTCTGCCTAAGCTTGTGAACGGTGCTTAAAGTTTTAACGCAGAGTTGGATCTCATCGAATCGCGCACCATTAAAACGCCAACCTACGTTTGATGCTCCCACGGGAGAGATGCGACTTTTTAAAAAGTTCAAATACCGAGTGGAGATGTTTTCTACAATGCGATTCTGCAGCTTCATAGAAACTGCTTGAAGTGTTTTTTTTTTTTTCACAAATTTCTATCAAACTTTTATGCGACTTAGGTAACACGTATATAGATATATTTTGATATTCAAAATTATTAATTATCAAAGCATTCATGTAAATTAGAGATACTTTATTTACGACCAATATAGATCTGTTGAATCTGATCAACCTACTGATTATTGAATTAATTTATAATCGTCGTTGCGCAATCTACATACTCGTGTAGCTACGTACAGTGCAATTGTCTTATGCAACTCTGCGAGTGCATTCACGTACTTAACGGATTGACCCATTTATCAAAATATCAATTTTCCCATGAGAAATCAATGCATTTAATGACAGACGCTTCTTATTCAAATGCCTCCCATTTATTTTTAACGGCTCTTAGTATCCTCTATACAAGATAACGTAATCAGTGAGAAAACAATGACAAACGTTGCTTAATAATAATATATGAATATATAAAAATGTTATAAATTAAGCAGTAAACAAAAAATTCACAAATTTTGATAGTCTCATAAAAGCCATCTGTTCCATATGTAAAATTACAACAGATACTATGTAAACAATATATTTATAGCATGTGAATATTGTAATACAGATATATATACATATGTATATGTATATACACATATAATGCGTAGCATTCATTTGCATAGTAATAGTTTCGTCCGTCAACTAGCAACGAGTTAATTCTTTCCGTCAGAATCTAAATCATCTCGTCAAGGTTAATGAGGCCTCGTGAACGTTTACAATAAATTTATCAGCATGGATAAAGCAGTACGAAGGTGACGCGTCAATGAATTTGGGCCAATGAACTAAGTAGGATTTCCCAATGCGCCGTGCCAAAAATTATTGATTACTGAACAAAAATATATCGGAGTTAAAATTCTTTCGGAAAATGTAAATTAGCGTTCAAATTCAATAAAAACAGAATATCGCGGGTTTAACGATATGCAGGAATCTTTGCGTGTGATGTAATAATGTAATTTTATCCCTACGTATTAACACGGTGAATGTCGTCATGAATTTAAGAATGCAAATGCGAACTGAATAGAGAGAAAAAAGAGAGAGAGAGATACTGTTGGCTCAGCATTATTTTGATTAATTACGGAAAATAAAATAAATTAACTATATTATGATTCAACACGTATTCTCTTAAATTATTAAATTGTATATATATTATTGATATTTAGAATCTTTCAAAATATATTCATAGTGCTGCTAGTGTTGTGTCTATAGTTTTCTTGCGGAAAGAATGTAACAGCGTGTTTAACAAGGATGATTGAAATTGTCATATTGTAACAAGAAACAAAAATTCTTGCCAGAAAAAATACTCAACATATATATATATACACTTTTATTTTCAATTAATAATTCAAATGTTTTCAGTGCGTAATATTACGACAGATATACGTATAAATTCCTGGTACCGCAATTACAGTTACCGCGCACTCACACGTCATTATGGGAACGTTTGGAAGTTTCATTATTTACACATCGATAAGAGAATCACACATCGTTAATGAATGTATGCATAAAATGTATATTGCTTAAAGGAAGATTTCCACCAGAAGTTTTTATATATAATTTAAAAATAAAGAGAAAAGTTGAAATATATTTAAATAAAACAAGGCGGACAAATTAATTATTTTATACAGAAATAATATGCTCAGACTTACCGTACGAGTAGAAAGCACGGCACGCTTCTCTCAGGAACTGTCAAACTATTTTAACTAAATTTTTCTAGTCCGAAAGTCACATGTGATGTTACTTACGTTCTTGCACAGTAACATAGAGGTACAACGAGATAGTCGGAGGTCGCAAAACGACTACTCGTATGGCAATACTAACTGTTAGTTCAACAGATTGGATAAAAGCATGTGTCTCCATCTGGAGGAAAATGTTTGAAACGCGTATGAATCATTGGATGACGATCTGCAATGTATGCGAGTCAATATATTTTATTGAAGAAAAAAAGGCGAGTTAAGAGATCGAGGAAAATTAAATTCCAGATAAATATTATGCATAAAGGACTTTCTATTTGTTTTCTATAGATTTGAGATCAGAGGAGCGGAATAACGTGTTAGTTGAGCAGGTATAAATGTCGAAAGATACCTTGTTGAAAAAAATATTTAGAAATCTTAAATCTTTTAGTATCGTAAGTATCTGAGATGAATTTGAAGAAAGGGTGGAAAGGCACTGAAGATTTTTTTTAAATAGTCACTCCAAGAAACGTGAGAAGAATTGACTAGTTGGATTATCGTTGTATCTCTTTGTATCCGAGGACTTAGACGTACGAAAAAAGATTTGGCCATTTGTTGTACCGTTAAAAAAAAATATTCATTGTACATAAGATGACTACAATAAAATCAGTCGATAATTTTAATCAGTATAAAACAAAGACAACAAAACCGCATAATAAAACATCAATAACAGTTATACTTCAAAAAAGAAACAAAATTAAATAAACTAAGTACCGTAGTATTCATATCTCGCATCTAAGAACACTTTTAAGTAACCCAACGACCAGTCAATAATCATCTTTTTGCTGAACGTTAACCTTCGATTGGCTGTCAAAGCGTTTTTAGTTATAAATATATTAAAAAACAACCCAGGTAGCACACACTGTCCAAAACTCATTTTTAAGACGCCTCATGCCAAAGAGATTGTCTTTTAGGCATCTTAAACATGATCTTAGGATTTATATGTTGCACGAGGAAGTATACGAAGAAGGTATAGTACGCAGATCGCTAAAATAAAAATAATGTAATCATACATTTTGAGATTCTAAATAGATCATGATATAGATCTTTTAAATATTTTTGAAAATTAATTCTGCTTCTTCAACTTTTGGGACGATTCCTCCATAGATTCCAGCCAGAGACTTAATTCCTTCGAAAGTTCTGGTCGCTTAGCTTCCGGCTCAACATCAGCAATAATTTCCGGTACTGTAACCTTGAGCCCGGTAACACTCTGCTTACTGAGAACCACAGCTCTCACGAAGTTATCCGACAGACTGATGAACTGATGTTCCAGGTAGAAATTTCTGTCGTCCCAGTAAATGAGCTATGAAATGAGAATCACTGATATAATTTGCTGTCCGCATAACGGTACGTACTAACCTAACGTAAAGTAACAGCAAAATAATAATCACCCGATTAGAGCTTTCATAAGGCGTTTGAAGCTTGCGTACCTGAGTAGTGACTTTGTATGCTGTGAATATGGGAATAGCTCGACGGTATCTGGCAGACGATGCACCCTGGACAGCACCTCCACCTTTTTTGGCAATGGCACCATAAATTCCAGATCGATCGTAATAATGGAACCGTGCAAAATCAAGTTCGCGAAGATATCTGGCATTGTTCATGTGCTTGAGAAAGATGTCGACATCTTGCCCCGTGCACAAACCTAATAGTGCAAAGAAAACAAAGAAAGGACAAGGTTGTGAGAAAACGAAAATGGTGGGAGAGAATTGCCACGTGCGATCATGTGTGCCCATGTGTGGTCATTATGGAGTCAAAGTTATTATGACGTCCGATCGAACCATCCGTAGGTAAATGGAAAATTTCTTGATAATCGCTCATCCGGGCGTACTTAATTTTTCCAGGATGATCAGGCGTCATGCAAATTGATACTGTTTTTACATGTATAATGTAATGCTCGCATAATCAAAAGCGGATATCCCATTCTTCGTGAACGTGGACTTGATTTATGGATTAAACGGTTACTCTGACCTCAGAAATGAAACAAAAGCTTAATCAGTATTATCTAAAGGAAAGAGCTATACTACCATGAAACTTTATATATGGACTCAAATGTCTGAGAGATTCAATTTCGACTTTGGATGAGAAACTAACATATTTAAAGTCAATTTTCAAGTAAAAAATGGTATACTAGGGATTCGTAAATTCTTAAAAATTCGATACACGCCATAACTAAGTCACAGGACCTCCTTAATCCCATTTGCAGTAAATAACTACATACGGTATTCCTTTTAACAAGAATCTAGTAAGCTTAGTAAGAATTGTTCTTATTAAAAAATAAGAAAGGTATATAAAAAGATAATAAATATTGTGTTGTCTTACCATAGATTGTTGTCTTCTCAAAGATCTTCTTACGTTTTTGAAAAAGTCTACCATAACCAATGACAAATGCAATCCTGATGAAATAATTGACGTCAAACAGTATGTAAAGTAAAGCTATAATGGCGACGCTGCAGTAACATAACATCTTCGTATATTCTTTTTATTTGTTCCCTTTTAGTTATACCGTCTTCAACAAATTACGTGTCCTCTATGACGATGCTAACCACGTAACGTGCGCTGGAAGACTGAACTCAAGTGAACTGAATTGAACCGATCGGTGAGAAAATATTTGTTGGTTCCATTCGTGGCGCCACCGTCGCCTTATTGAAATGTTAACATGGCGGCACAAACATTGAAAAGATGACGTTAACGAGCAATAGGAATAAACGGGACTGTGATACATAATTAGCCTTGCACGTGTATAAAAGCGAAAACACAGATAATCAATAATTCTGCAACTCTTGTCTATATTTCTCTCGCATTAAATAATCTTCTAACGGTATAATAAAACAGTATCCGATATTATAACGATCTCTAATGAGAGAACTATCTATGTAGCATATAATGAAGTGTCTTCGATAAAATACGTGTATAATTATGAACACGTATCAGTAATAAAGCTAATTTCACGTAATACTCTAAGGTTTTTTTTTTTGGCGAGAATAATGCCCGTGCTTATCAATTTTCTAGATTAATAAATACCATTAAAGACAATAGTCTCACTGGTGGTCCATCAGTCGCCACTATACATACTATTTATGTATATATAAATCTATATATATGTATATAGTCCCTATATGGTATCACACGATTCATTATAGGAAACGTACACGATTACGTCGCGCGCACCAAATGTGACACAATGAACAGTTTATAAAAGCGTATCTCCAACTTCGTTAGACTGTTGTCGTTTCGCACGAAGATGCGCATGTTGGGACGCCGTTGCTGACGCCCGGCGTCGCCTCCTCCATTCGTCAGCAAGGCGTCGTCACGTTTTCCGGTTGTCTCAAGGTAGCAGACGATATCTCATTGCTCTCCAGCCATCTTGCTACTTCCGGTGGAATTTGAGGTCTGACATGCGGAATCTAAATACAATTAAATATTATTAAAAATAATATTACGCCAACAAGAATTAGCAGTACTAACTGTTTTGTTTTCTAGATATTTATAAAAGTGTATTATCTAATTATTTTCAAACAATTTAAAAGTTATTTGCAATATATGATCTATGATCTATGATCAATCCAAAACAAAGAAGTAACATCTATGATCAATCCAATAAAGAAGATCATGTGAATTCTGACTGATAGTCCATCTGTTCTTATCTTGCCCACTTAATTATTTATAAATTTATTTTTTCAGATCTTTATTCTGTTTTTGAAAATTATTTCTCTGACCAATGAATTAGATTACCAAATTATATTATAAGCATCAGATATAATCTATTATCAAGCACTAATATTACCTGAGTAACTCCAGCTTCCACATTTTGATTCTGTTTGACCCCACGATCCATCAAAACACTAATCACAGCCTCCGCACTGCAGTCCAAAACTCTCTGTCTGCAGATTGCAATGGCTCTGACAAATCCATCACTTGGTGTAATGAATCGATGCTCCATAAAAATGGATTTGTCATCCCAATAAATAATCTGTATGCATCAAAGTGAAATTTAAATCAATAAAATATAAATATACAGTATCGTTGGTTTTCAGTGGAAGAAAATATTGGAAAAAATGTTTATGAAATTCTCAAAGTGTATGTGAGGTTTAATCAATTCCATGACGTCACTGTAAGAATGTTAATGCATGATTATGATAATGAACGTTTTCATGGCACGTAGGGCCTTGGCAAGCTACACTCTTAGAAATTGTCTGTGCTATTGTGGATTATTCTGCTATCAGGCCCACCTATATATTATCATAACCTAATTACTAAACAATAATCACTGCAGTGTACGAAGTCCTTATTTTTCAGGATACAATAGACTCATTTCGAAGAGAAATGAGTCAAGATGGTTTCTAAGAATGGAGCATAGGACACATACTTGTATATTTATTCTAGACAAATATTAGCTATTCATTTTTCGTCGTCCTATTACCATTACATGTATCCATAAGGTGGTCATTACAATTCCATAAAACATTATTGATAATTTGTTATCAGTAGACGCAAATCGTAACTAATCACTTGGTAATCAAATCAGCAGATTATAATCACGTCATATGATTACTGTCTGGAATTTTTCCTCACATTCCAATTGAAAGTCATGTAATATACAATGATTGCATACCTTGGATGTTATCTTAAATATTGACAAGGGTTTCAGGAATCTTCTATAGCGTATAGTTGCCGCACCCTGTACCACACCGGTACCCTGACTACGAATCTCACGATAAAGACTCGTCCTTTCGTAGAAGTCGACCCTGGCAAAGTCCAACTCTCTTAGGTAACGTGCATTATTCATGTGATAGAGAAGAGTATCGACGTCGGTGGTTGTGCAGATACCTATTACAAAATTATAAGAAAAAAAGTAGAGAATATTGTAACAAGTAATTTTGCCTTGAGGGACAATCACAAGATCATGGATTTTCATCTTATGCATTGCTAAGCGCAAAGAAAAATAATTTTGCAGATACAGGACTTCCAAAGAGTAAGGTACAAAAAGTATATTTTTTTACTGTAGCTAATGCATGAGTATTTCCGCACATTTTATGCTGTGATGACTTAAAATAATATTGGGTAACTACGTCATGTCTTATAACGGTAAAAGAAAAATAAATGACAATATTCATTGGGTTTTAATAGAAGATGAAGTGGATTTCCATGAGCTTGAAAAATTCACACAAAACCTTCGATTAGTCTTAAGACTGACCTAGTCGTGATTAGTGTCCTTGTGTAAGAGAAGCCGTATTGGAAGAAACCCTTGAAGAACTAAAATTGCTATTCCAAATTGTACGGGTTTCCATTACAAATACCGTTCTTGTGATGGGAGTGAAAATTCAAGATATTCTTTTTTTATTGTCATGACTATTAATATACCTAACGAAAATAAAAATTCTCTATGACCTTTTCACAGTTCAGAAAGTGCCGAACCTGCTATGGAACAATCAATATATGCGCTGGTCGTATGACACGTGAGTTGCGTGATGGTCCCTCGTGTGCACCGATAGGTCAAGGTTTACGTTTGATATAAATGAGCTATCAAAACTGTATTGCTTTTGATTTCAAGAATAAAAATGAAAAAAGAATATTTTTTAGGTACTTAAAATAATTGAAATTAATGATATTATTACCGTATACAGAAGTCTCATCCAGGATGTGAACGCGCTTTTTGCAAAATCGCGCCAGAAAGAGTGTAAAGAACATGCGCAAAAAGTAGTGGACCTCGAGGAGGGTGTGGAGAAGTACAATGGCACCCAGGACACCAGCCAGGACCCAACAAGCCAACATCTTGTATAATTTCTTGCGAGAGAACTACCACGCTGCAGTTAACGGAGTTCAACGATCCTCTATCGGATTGGCGACATTCAGAGTTTGGAAAGTCGACAACCGCAGGGTGGTTTGCACGGTGTTATCGATTCGTGCTTGACGCTCGCGTTTCTTCGTTTGCCTTTCGTCAATAAAGAGCGTCGCGACGCCGTCATCATTCTTCGATGACACCATGTACAATCTAAGGCGTCATGAGCCTCTTTTTCTCTCAATCAGGATCTATAAGAACATAGGCGCCACGAAGACATTTGCTTGAAACTTTTTTTTGCAAACTTTTTTTCCCTCCTGTATAAGGTGTCAGAATCTCTTGAAACCTCTTCCTTCTAAGGACAGATCTGCGAATTGATCCTGCGAAAAATATGATATAAAACTTTTGACGTTTACACGTAAAACTTTTATTTATGTATTAAAGACTATGAGTATGAACTTTCAAAAAATAAAACAAACGTACAGTAAGAAAAATGAAATTAGAATTCTTTGAAGATTATCAGTGAAAGTTACACACTGAATGGAGACGATCGAATTACAGACGCATCGCGAGAATACAAACAGGCAGCAGTCACGTGGAATAAAATAAAGAAGAAAAAAATAGAAACTCGACATTGTCAAATAAAATTAAATCCTTCCCCCAAAAAATGCAGTGACAACAGTTTTGCCGCGAACGATAAGAAGAAATAAAATATAAGTAAAATCGATTTATCGAAATTTGTATAAATCTTTATCACAACATTAATAACTCTCTTACCTTACTAGAATCTAATGAAATCCCACTATTCGTCGTTCTATCCCTTAAATTTAAGGGATGCTGCACGAATCAATGAAATCTTTGTATATCACGGTCAGAAAAATAAAATAACCAAATTTAGTTTCTTCTGGTAAAAAAAACCGTGCAGCAACGACGTTCGACCACTGTCAATCGCTGACAGTGACTGCCAGGCGAATGGCAAGCCTCCTGACAGGCTATTCTCCACTAGGAGATATCTTGCCAGGTAACTGACATTACGCGGACTGATCGAGACCGTCAACTCTTGTACAGTCAATGTTGCGCACCCTTCGCGAGGCGACGGCGCTGACAGTCTGCGCCGATCTGATTGCCAAGGATTTTCCGGGTGGGAGACAAAGCAAATCCCAGACGCGAAGGAGAACGATAGATATAGGTACGAAACTGAAAATACAAATTTACCAAACGATACGACTTATTCTTTGGTAAAGAATAAACGTTAATACACAAAGCATTAGAGGTCAATGGATTTATATACGATGAGGAAGTCTTTGATACTTTACTTTCAATCACAGTAAGATAAGAGCAAATGAGATAGATCGATTGGGTTTCTGGATTAAAATTGAGTTTATCAATCATTATGTCTGTGAAAATACGAGAAGTGATTGAGAGATTAAAATAGCGCGCAAAATTTCTTGATCCCTATCGTATAATAAATTAATGATGCATTTATCGACTGAAGATTATTTTGGCATGTTCTAATTCTTAAGTAATTTATTTATTCGCGACGTATTTATCTAAATCTAAACAATCGTGTTGCTGGGGATTCCGAAAGATTCCAGCAATTTTACGTAGCAATTTTAAGTCTTGTAAGTATTCCTTGATTGCGTATTTTTGATAGCATGTATTTATGTGTGACGTATGTATATCTACGATAGACAATCAATCAACTTCGATCCAATCAACCGATTCCATTCGAATTGACATTTCTTGCAGGCATGAACGAACATTACAAATACAATAGACTTATGGTTTCACGTGTGTAAGATAAGGTAAATTTTTATTATTAAGAAAAAGAAACAAAAAAAATACAACATTCGCATAAATTTTTATACTAACATTCATATTCAATGCACGAGGTATGTGTCGCGCAGGTATTGAAAGACCTGATAAAAATAAATAAAAAGTAAAAAATAGCTAGAAATCTTCTGATAAAAATAAATTTATAACCCAAGAATAGACACATACAATGCATATAATCTATAAGTTACTGTATGATTTTTTTCATGCCAAGTTTACATGTTTCAATCTATTTCTATAGCGACAGGGATGATAAGAATTTCAATGTCATGATGCTTATAAATCATAATTAACTGAAATGCAATACGTCAAGATTATCTATAGCAATTCTGCATGTTTCTGTTCATCGTACCAGTTAATTGAGCCGAGGCGTCGATAAAGATATTAGATCAGGATTTCTTATTATCCAATGTACGAATTACTAACCATTTAAATGGGAATCACGCATCCCAGTTGTTCGGTTATCTGCCATTTATTTTGCACGTTCGGGAAATCTATAACGTCAACTAATATTTGGTTGAAAAATTATTTGTTCCTTGAGTATAGACAGTTTGGGACAATGCGAGTGCCAGTTAAATTTTAGGTTAAGTGGTTAATAAATCCAAAGCTGGGTTTTCTATAGGAAATGAACGATAAGAGTAAAGTCATGACGCAATAAACGATAAGGAATTAGTAAAATATAGAATAATGTAAAAAATTATTTTTCCACTAAGGTACCAATCTCGAACTGGTACTACCAAGATGAAATTCTTTCAACGTTACAGTACGCACTTACCGATGCTTACGCATTTTCTTAGAGCGAATACATTAAGCAAACGCATATGTAATTTTTCACACGTGTATTTGTGACCTTTACTCAATATTCTCCAGAAAAGCTACGAAATTACACATCTCGAATTGATCGGCATTGCGAAAGAGTCTACTTCGTACGTAATTGATAAGTCGAAGAGACAAGACTCTCGTTAGGGGCAATTTGAACGCCAGACATGTACCGTACTACTCACACATGTAATTCCGAAGAAATCAGACATGTGTGGCCAAACACCGCGCCCGTGTTTCATCAGGAAGCGACTTTCCTGCTGATGTTTTATGGAAAACGCGAACCGTACTGTGGAATCGTAACCCTGTGAAATGATCGAAAATAAAAAATAAGAGAAGACAGAGAAAAAGAAATTAGACTAGAGAATAAATACGATAAGATTGACTTGGGTATTTTTTTTTTGGTTTTCGAAAATTATACGAATTGATAATCAATGGTGATATTATCACGCACGCGACTTCAAGGCAACTAGTTGGATTAAATGTGTAATTAGTGGAATAGAGTCAAGACTTTTCCAGGTGAGTAAGTATCTGTTACGGTAATTCCGGCACGGATTCCCCGCATCTTACAATCAGTCACAAAAAAAGCACATTCTCTTTTATCGGGTGTTGCAGACTGAAGATTTGTCGAAATGCAAATTTCGTAATCAGGTCTTTTTTATTTTCTTCGTACAAAATGTAGGTTTAAATTATAACACGAGTTTTAGAAATTTTTGTAAAAATTTTAAACGGGACACGGACAAAATTTTTTGTTAATTTTTCCTAGGAAATTCACGATAAAATTTACCGTAGGAACCAATAACCGTGGGACATTCGTTACCATTTAATTACTTATTGCTTATAATATACAATATTTTGAGTGGCTAAAAATAAATTTTACAGTACGCAAGGTAAATATTTTTACTTGCAATTTTTACTGCGTTTCACAATGTTAATATCTTTTGTGGTTGACTTAAAAGGTATGAAAAGTACAGTGCACTTCACGCTAAAATTGAATGTAACGCACAAGATAATTCGGCTGTTTTAGATGACTCTTTAAATTCAACAAGTTAAAATCTATACTTTTATACTACATATGTTCAAGGTTGAAAAATTTTACCGTAGACTTCAGTAAAAGCTTTTCAGGATGTTTTCGTGAATTGTTTTTAAATATATACGTAATATCTTATGAAATGCGATGATGTCCCGTGATTACCGTGAATTTCATTGTAATTTTTAATGAAAAATATTCTCCGTGTACTATTGCAATCCTCAGTGATAGGGTTTTGTAAGTAGTAACTACTGTAACTTTGAGTAATTAATTTTTTTGGAACTCTGTTTATCCTTAATAAATAATATCACATATAACACGTGATACATAATCACACATTCTTTACAAACCTGCCTTGTGTCTTTATTCGTACCCCTTGAAAAATTCTATGACAAATGGTTTGTCATCTGCTCCATAAGGTGTCAATGGAAGATCATAAGGAATAGGAAATACCGGCAAATTATCCGCAGCTTCTTTGATTGGAAACGTTTTATCTCCCGTCTTATGATAAAAGAATACGATTAAAGTAGCAGACGAAACGTTATCGGTGTTTATCAGGATGATAAAATTTATAATGAAATCGATACTTACAATAATTGATGGTACAAATGCCACTCCAATTTCATAGCTCATTATGAAATGTGAAGACCGATGCTGTCCCCAAGCGGCTTTACTGAGATTTGCACTTGTTAATAAGAACCACGAAATCTCTTTCATATCTGGTGACATTCTTGTGTAACATTTAATGTGCGGCATTGCTTTATCGCGTGCTGTACTCTGGGCTTTCCATTTGCTGTAAGAAAAAGGAATTAATATTTTCACAATGTCAATAACTATCAGTTGAAAAACAAAAGATACTGACTACATATGATTTAAGAACCAACGCTGCTTATTATGAGTTTCTATACTGTATAAAAAACAGGAGGAGCCTTCTCGTATGTCATAGCTGTTCTTGAAATTTTCAATAGTAGGATAGATAAAATGGAATTCCGGTTGGTCAGTGAGACCTTGGCGTCCCTTCTCGCTAGACATACAGGTAACAATTTCCTTTTGAAGCCAACTGGAGTACTGAGGTCCTAAATTACCAATACTGGAGGCTACTGCGACAATGGGCCAGTAAGGAGAATCCCGAGGCATGTTTACATGTTGGGAGAGGACTGCAGTCAACTTTTTATGTCCCCAGGAGTTAACTTCGCGCTCTTTGTGATTCCCTGGCACTGAAGCAACCAGGAAAACATTGACCGATGAGAAATCTGCTCGTCTGATAAGACTAATCCAATCGGTCAGTTCGGGAATTTTATATTTGATCAGATATTGTTGTATATCCCACTTGAATTTTGTTGGTGATTCGCCATCATTAGGATTTGCGTCTTCTGGTAATGGAGGCAGATGCGGCGACATCCAAAGCCTATTGAAAATAAATAATAAGTTATTTCTAGTGCCGAATCCGAATACAATAAGGATTGTATCTATTGTATTTGAAAATACTGATTTATATGAAATCTTTATTGCAAGTAATAACGTACCCTTGAGTGCGGTTCTCCCAATCATCCGCATACAGATTGGCTGTACCCACAACTATCCTAATACCGCCATTTTTGTATTTCAGAATCATCAATTTGGAATGATGACAACCGTAAGCAGTAGGCATTTCTACGCGATGCAATTTAATATTAGGTGGAAGTGATTCCGTATCGGCTCTGTCGCCATAGAGAATAAGCATATCGGCCTTCTGAGCAGCCAGAAGATACTGGAGACATAACCAACCAACGTCGACGACAAATGTGAGTTGTAAGGAGCAATCTATCTCGCCCAAGCTAATGTCAAGTATTTCCGGAAAGGAAATTGACTTGGTCTGATCATAAGTCGCATGGCATTTTTCAACTCTTGTTAGAAAGAAATGATATGGCGCAGCGAGAGCAAATTTCATGTCAAATTCTCCAAACTTAGCTACAGATATTTTGTGACCACGAGCTTTCATTATGGAAATTGTTTTTTCTCTCAGTGCCAGTCTGGCATCCTGAGAGCCGCAAGAAATCATTTTGTCCACTAATGATGTTCCACCAGAAACATTTTGATTATCTCTGTTTTTACTTTTTTTCATCTTACTGTTCCCAGACGTATGATCTTCATTTGTACTTGATCTCTTTGATCCTGATGAAGTGTTTGGTACATTATTATCATTACTTGTGCTGGATTGTGTTCTTATTCTTGGTTTGGGAGTAAGTTTTGATAATTTGACCTGCAGCGCAGCAAAGGATATTTTATCTCTTTCTCGCTTCTCTTTTAGTACAGTTTGAACAATACGAAGTTGCTGAAGCAACTCATCAGGGTCAGGGCTTTCAAAGCCAATGTTGTCAGGAACCACAACATTGTCATCCAATTGATTAATAACGAGGCATTCGACTGCAAAAAAATCATGAAATAGCCCATTTTGACAATAGATTGCTTACACTGATAATAAATAAAACATATTTTACAATCAGGATGTGACAGCTCGCGAAAATGGATTGGATTTTTCCTATAACACTTGTACTTGAAGGGACATAGCTTATCTGTAAAATTCAATCTACGTTATTTAACAATCAAAATATAACCTTAAAAAGATCATAGGTTTACCTCCAGGCGTACTGTCTTTTTCAACGGATCTGCCATTCATTTCGACGCCAAAGTGTAATTATCCTTGATATTTTAGAGCAATTAGTAACGTAATTTCTAACGTATAGCAGTGTGTTAGACAAATAATGATGTGCTGTAAATGTAAATATTAGACGTTTGACAGTCAGACAAATTTCGGAAATATTCAATCTAACCAGCAAAACAGAAACATAACATCACGTGGTACAACAGAACGAAGAATTTCTTCTTCCTTTGTCCAATGTGCGTTGTACATACAATTGCCACTAGGTGTCACCGTAAGCGTATTGAACAAGGATTTAGACTGGATTTCACTTTACAAAGTATGCAATTAATTTAACACTTAGTTTTAAAAAGAATAATTTCAAATCAAACGTAGTTTTCCCAAATATCATTCACTTATTAATACAGTTCATAGTAGGTACTAAGATACCCTCACGTTTGAAAATAATTCAAGAATTCCAAAATCCTAATACGACGTCCTCTTCGCAAACGCGAATTCAATCTTCGAAAGAAATTACAGTTGGAAGAAGGCATCATAAAACAATATTATTGGCCACTTGAAAATCGCAATATTTCTAAGTAGTGCCAGGATCTCGACGATAACAACAACATTAATGGCCCAGGGAGTTACGATAGTTCTCGCCAGTTTTCGCTTAGCCATCTTATCAGTAAGCTAAAAAAATTCTATTCGATTCGTAACATATGAATAATAACATATGAATAAAAATACAAATAAAAACTGAAAAGAGCAAATGAATAACAAAAACACGAATACCAAGTAACAAGTCTATTATCCGTTAACGTTCCATGTGAAAGTCAAATGGTATTCACTTTCAAATTTACATAATTAATCCCATTTTAGACAATGGACGAACGACGTAACAAAGAGAATTTCAAACGTTTCAAAACTTCATAAATATCTGTAGAACCCTTCTTGAGACAAAACAATAATAACGTCTTAATCTACATATGTACAAGTTACCAGAACAAGGCGATAAGCCCTAAAGGACAAAAAGGTTATGTATAAATATGAAATGGTAAAGCGAGTGGTATAGGATCTAAAGGTTTAACCATACTCCTGTTTAAAAAGAAATAAATAACTAAATATGAAATTCATTATTGAATTTAGATGATGAATTATTGTGAAGCAGTTCGATAGCAGAAAGCCACGAGGGAAAGTATTTTCAATTAGTCCCCGAACTACCGTGAAGTTTAGGGTCAGAGAGCGAGCCAAGCATTCTTCTGGTAATCATTCCTTAACGGTAATTATACGATAAAATACACCTCATTTACCATCCACACGATTTCTATCCCAAAGCAAAAAAAATAAACGATGATGAAATATTCCAAAGGGATTCTCGTGTCCTCATCCATGTGAGAAATAATCATTCACGAAGTCACGATCAATCATCAAGTTTTGTTAGATATCATAAAAAATCGATCAGTTCATATCACTGTCACTGCTATACCTATAGGTTCGCCTATACTTTTCACATGGATTAAGGAAGATGGAGTCAATTTCGTGGAGACGCGTTTTCTCAATAGACCGATAAACCGATAGACTGATAGACTGTGCTCTATATGGAGTAAGTACGTGCTGAAATAAGTGCAAGACTATATGTATATGCATATAGCGAATGGAGATTGCTTTTCCGCAGATCTGACATCATAAGCGATTTTGGTTAAAATGGGAAATACTCTGAGCGTAATGATACCGGAACGATATCCGAGAATAACCGTGAAGAGATTGTATGAATCCTACACCGAAGAGGCAAGATTCGATTTCACGAGTATCGTAAACTTAACGAATTCCTTTTCTTCTCCTATTGCATCTGTCGTATCGGCCATTTTCTCGTTTACGTATTTTTCTTTATTTTACCGTGGAATACGTGAATTCTTTCGGTCAAACGGAAAAAAGTTTTTAGTCGAGCAAACTAATTTCCGTTCAGTAAAAACCCATCAGAGATATATTTTGTCCAGTTTAATTTGTCTGGCAGTGAATGATATTAACTACTGTCAACTGTATAGATACACAAGGGTCGTGTACATTTGTGAATAATTAAACTGTAGTTTCAAATAGAAAAATATAGCGAGCAAATTTTGAGACGCAAAGAAATACCTTCTAGGGTTTTAAGGGTAGTTTACAGAAGAATGACCTGGCAATCTCATCCTTTTCACCCCCACTATAATTTTCTTATGATTCACTGCCCCCGAGGAAAGAGGAGGAAGCGGAAGTCGACGTAAAAATAAAAATGAAAAGACCGAACTTCGTATAAGAGAAAAAAATAAATAAATAAAAAAAAGATAAAACGAAGGAGAAGTTCGACTACGGAGAAAGAGAGAAAAAAGTAAAAGCACCCTGACGATTCCGCGGCTTCCCTCCAGCGCAAGGGTAGTAAAGGATGGACGCATCGTAGGAAGGTTAGAATGAGATGAGGGTGGTAGGAGAGCGACGTCGTGCGTCGCGACGCCCGTTCGCTCAGTCACCGCCCAGGCCGCGTCGTGAGCTATACCCCGCATAAAGTTTTTCACCCTTATGCACAACAACCCCGAGAGTACCCATCTATTGCGAATATTCGTGCCAATTTCTAAGGGGTTGAAAAGCATTATTAAAAAGGGGGTTGTTCAGTTAATAAAATACCCAGTGGCCTAAAGAGCAACGATAATCAAAATAACACCCCCTATACGTATTACGTCCTTTGATATTATCACCGGCAAACTACCCTTAAACGGACTAGGATAACGCACGATAATTCAATTAATATATCAATACGAATTAATTGACGTGCTATGTGTTTGTGATCGGAATCCTGCAGAAAGAGGACCAAGGATTCTCCAAGGGTTAAGGAGCTCTCGCCAAGGATAACACTAGTGACCATCAGTGAACACATCACGGGCGTTGATCGTCCGCACCCTCGACTCAAGACATCCCTTGTAATCCTTTCCTCTGGAGGCGCTCAGAAGACAGTCAAGATCCATCGCTGCCAGGAGATGTCGAAAAGTCAAGGTTAGAATTACAGAACGTCCTTTCGTTCCCAGTATTCCTTTCTCTTTCATTCACTATCGTTAAAAAGAACAAAATACTTTTTTTCTGCTGTATTCCAGATGCTTCCTACTCTCATTGTTCTATGCTACTTTTCTGTTTCTTTTCTTTTTCAGAATAAAAAATACGCCTCTCATAATCTAACCGCAAGAAAGGTATTATTACGATAAACGCTTATAAACCAGAGATGAAAGCCTTTTAGTCGCCATATCAATTTACTACTCCATTGACAACAATAATGAACAATTCCCAGCACCGTGTTACGTGGTGGTAATCGATACTAATTTTACAATCTCGACCTTTTGTTTCGATTTAAAAATTTTTGTCCGTACCGTATTCATCCATCGCACGATCATAATTCTCTTGACATAATTGCTTTTTATCACCTGGTCACGTCCTACAGATCGATAACAATAAATGATCTATTATTGTTTCGACTTTGTAATCACTGTCGTCATTACTCTTTTAGAATTTCTCCTAAAGCTTTTCGCTTTTATAATTCTATCGTAAAATGTATGACAGTGGTCGACGTGTGATTGGAATATCCAACGTAACATCCGTGTTATCAGTAAAGCGCAATCACAGATCACTGATAACGGGAGTTTATTTATCTCCGCGTTTCACGCTTCAATATTATACAGTACAGAGACCTATCAATTTTTACAGATCATAAATATCGTCTAGTATTATGTAAGTACAAATATAATTGCGTCCATTGCTCCAATAAATCGAAATAGAATATAAGATAAGGATGAAGTCAATTATACGTTCTATGATAGTATTGATGATCAGAAAAGTAACTATACCTTGATTTTGACTCTGCTAGGGATTTCATGACTTTAGGTACACTGTACCAAAGTTCACTAGATTTTCTTAAATGCACCATAATATAATAATGTCAGGACAATTGTATTCCGGTGTTGTAATTGTGGCATTCTTGCAGATAAGGGTGTTTAATAAAGACGAGGCGCCAGTGTGGAGAAAAAAACAAGTAGAAAAAGAATGAACTAGCCAGACAGATCACCAGGAGTCTATGATATAAAGACAAACGTTCTTAGACAGTCTTATGAGTGGAACGCACAGGAATTTCAGTATGAGATTAAAGCTGTGAGTAGGTACGTGATTACGTCATGTGTGCACATATGTATATAGAAGCTGCGTAAAAGTAGAATATACATCGACGTACGTGGTAGTACCAAAGAGGATGGAGAAAAATTTATTTTCACCAAATACTCTAGGTATAACGGCCAGATAAGATGATGGTAGATATAGCTACTCTCCACGGGAGGAGAGCCAAAGTCAAACAACTACTGTTATGCGAAAAAAAATAAAAGGGATAAAAATACTTGAGCAAAAGTCTGCGTGACTTCACGAAGCGGAGAGAAATAAACTGGACTTCCTGGAACGTCTGGAAAATATTGTTAGGTCTCTGTTAGAAAAAACTGGTATGTCTTTATGGGCGTACAGCGCCATTTTCATCAATCATACGTCATCTCTTTCTCTCTTTCATCTTATTATATTTTTTTTCTCTGTCCCTTACACGCATTTAGGCTTGTAAACTCGTCCCATCATCAGATCTTCTAGCTTGGTACAGAACGGAATTGAATTAACTCTTCGTGCAAACCGTAGGTCTAATGGATCCGGTTCATTCGATTTAAGCGTTAATGTCTCGAAGACCCAAATCCTTCCTGGGGCCCGTATCTCACCTTAAAAAAAGTTCGAAAATTATTTTGGAAAGATTCTCAAAAATTAAAAGTCCAACGGATATTGGTACAATATTCGTATCTAATTTATCTGATGATTGGTGCATGTACTATATACATGTATATAACAATCCTCCCTTCTATCACATACGTGAACATATGGAAAACATTTTAATGTGAAATTCGAATGAGACTATAGCAATAACGAACACGCACGTTGCTACATATTATTTAACGTATGTGGTAATGTCAGTAGCTCCTATGAGAATCGCGTAGCAATAAATTTTCATCCACTCTTCAGTCAGTCACATTATTTCTCTATATTTTTACCTGTTAATTAATTTGCAAGCGCGATGGCGTGAAAGCGCCATTCAATTAGAGGGCGTAAACTATTACCTTCTATACGCATATATGTCAAACAGAGAGAGCCTCTGGTGACTCGTTTTGAAAATGAAAGTGAAAGAAAAATAATAGTTCAAGTAATCTGTTTTGCCTGTACTTACCTTATTCTGGAATGCATTTGTCAATGGCATTGCTGATAGACATAAGTATGTATAGTACAGTCCGTCTAGGAATTCAATGTGTTTTCTTGACAGGTCGAGAACTATGAAATTTTCAATAAGCCACAGATGGCTTCGCATAAAATTTTCACTAGAAAGTCATTTTCCACTGAAATGTATTATATTTTTCTCCTTCGCCACATATTTTTCTCATTCTATAGCAAACCATGTGCCGTCTTATTGTTTTCGACTCGTAAAAAAAAATACATTGAACTTGTGGACCGACTATACATATGTCCGTGATACATTAAGCAGCATTATCTTGCAGTACTTTATGTACTGACAATTAGTCAAGTACTCTTTGTGCATTTACCTAGATCCATTTTACTTGGATTCTGCGTAAGCGATAGAGAAAATTTTTTTTTTTAATCTAAGGTGCGTCTGCTGCTTTAAACTTTATGCTAAAATTGTTACTAACGTTTTTTAAACATAATAATGATTTATTGGATTTTATCGTATGGTAACAGAAATCAATAATTAGACCAAAGATATTAGACTCAATTGTTGCCTGTATAAATTATTTTTGTAGATTTCTGTTTAAACTGTAGATATAAGTGCTACTTAATGATTTTAACTAATTACTGACATTGATAATTATTAGGGTTTGTCTTTTTATCTGTTATCGTATACGATCATTCAACGCCGTGTTATCGATGTACATAGTTAAGTAATAGCGTCTTATCACGCGACTGTCCATTTTCTCTTATACCCATTATATTATAAACTCTTCCGTTCCTAACAGAAAAGAGAGAAACTTTCTCTATGAATATTTCTAAAGGATCTATTTACCCTCAGTGTCTTTTTTTTATCTACATCTCTTTGTTCTATGCCGAAAGAATTCATCGTCTGGTCGAAAGGTATTACGGAGTCTATCCGTGCGCTGTTGGCAATATTATGCAGAAATATACGAAGCTCATTTATATGCACTTTCGTATATAATATTAGACAGGACCGTATGAACATGACATTTCGTGATGGTCCAAATATCAGTCCATATGAAAAATGTCATATCTATCAAAAAAATCCTTGAACCCTATGAAAATTTACATATAACCTTATATATTACCCTCCATTACTTATCTATTAGAGAAAAGGTAATTATACATAATCGTATAAAACAATATAAAATTCCAGACAATCAGAGAAAAAAATTGTCGTAATTGTAATGAATTAATTTATGGATAAATTCTATGAGAATATCATTTATATACAATTTATATTTTCATAGTGAATTCTTGTAAAATTTTAGTTCCGATCAGGTATGATCATACAGAAATGTATTTTTCATTTGATTATATATAATCATTTTTTTACCGGGTAAAAAAGGAAGTCCATGAAGTATTATTAATAAGATATCTTCACTTTGCATGTGCACCGATAGGTGGCACATGGATGTATAAGCATCTTAACTTTCAGCCACGTGCAATTCTGTATACAGTGTCGCAATGTAAATTCACATAAGATTATTATAGCCGCTTGCCAATCCCTATATACGTATTACAAGTAGGTAGACAAGCATAAAGCTTACTTGAGGTTACCTACGCTTCTGTTTACGTAAATATGACTTTACGTTTGCCGAGTCAAGAGACTCGTCTGGAGCTCGATTAAAGGCAGTACCGTTTCTCTCTGATGTTGAATCGGTTTCTCGGATTCCTCTTTGAACGCGAAGCTATGCGGTTTCTGTAATTTGGTACAGGGTCGGGACGATAGGCGTTTCGGCAATACTCGTGCAAACTCGGAAATCGCCGAAGCGTAAAACGTGGAAAGTTCGTGACGCGGGAAATTGATAATATAGAAATTCGCGACGTAGAATGAGAAATTAAAGCGGCATCTTTTAATTAAAAGGGACGGCTTATTAATAAAGATTACTACCTCGATAGAAATTCTAGATTAATCTTAATTCCTAAAGTTACGCGATGCTTTACTTAGTTTTTTCTTTCAACCTTTTTGGGCATACTGATTTTTCATTGTAACGCTCGTGCCTTACTTTTTTTATTGTCGCGTACTTCAGGACTTGTCGGTGAGTCGCGTTATCAATATTTTTTGACATTTTTCCGAACAAGCTTGGGTGATATGGCAAATTTTAAAAAATCACTAAAACATTTTTCCATTCAAGGGCACGTGACTTGTGGAATTTTATCGAGATTTTATATAAACCAAGTAAAAAGATTTAGCACGAGTATCTAACGATCTACAATGGATAAAATCGTTTGATACGATTCAACAAAAATCACGTGGAAGTTGAAAATCAGGAAGAGAATCGGATACTGAAAAAGATGACAAAACTGCTTGAATCTTGTGGAGACATTCAGCAAAGTATCCTCCGTGAGGTTTTTCGACTTTCAGGAAATTCTAGAATACCTTAGGATCTATATATGTACATATATACCTATATAGATACCAACTCAACTTGTGCGCGGATACGAAAGAATAGGAAAAGAAAAAGAGGACATGGAAAAAAAAGTAAAAAAAAACCACAAGTGTCTTAGATTCTACGAAGAAGAGTGCCCGTGGTGGTGAAAACTGAGAAAAGTCGTAACAGACGAAAAAAGAGAAAAACGATAAAGAAATAGAAGGAAGATGCTGCGAAGGAATCAGCAGGAGATCGGACAGTGAGAAAGAATGGAAGAGTCGTTGAGTTAGAGTCGGACATTTTTCAAATTTCTCCAAAGTGCAGAACGATATTGGCCGCAGAGTTTTGTGCAAGTTTTTTTTAATCATTTTCCTCTTCTCTTTTCTGATCTCATCAACCGATTCACTATGCCTCCCATTCAACTGTCTCCGTCACCTTTGGGCGGCCAATCGGGATGCTTTATGAATGTCTAAGAAAAAAAATGAGAAGAAATTTTGAAACTTAAAAAAGTCTTCCTCCTTGTATCGATGATAATAAATAATTTTATTGTTTATTATTATTGTTAAAAATATTATTATTATTACCGTAAAGCCAAACAACGTCTTACAGACGCATAAGGCAAACTCACCCCTAGAGACAAATAATATAAATGCTCAGTGCAAGAGTCTTATCAATTATCAGGAACAAAACAATCGACACCCATTGAATGAACTTGATGCCATAATGGTTGTGCGAGATAGGGAAACGTTTTGCCTCCGTATCTGCAGAACCATCCCCTTTCGCCATTTTCATCCCCCGCAAGCAATACACTCACATCGTGCAAAACCCTCCCCTTCTATAAACCCACCCCTGTCTGTGCGACGTCATCGTCTCTCGCTTGTGTAGCAGCTCTATGTATGTAAGTACATGATATAGGGGATGGGACAAATACACCTTGTGTCGATAAGGGCAAGTTGAAATGATATGTAAATATATATATGTATAGTGCGTACATTTTAGCTGACTACCCCTACAGCATACAAATTTTACATGGTAATATATGATTGCATACGGAACCTAATTGCATAATGTACGAATATATTTTTTGTGTAAGAAAAATTGTGCAATTCGAGTAAAAGTCAAAAAGATTGGCACCATATTTTTGTAATAGGGGTTGAGAAACTCTGCCTCGTAAAGTTTCAAGGAGGGGGTTCATTTTTATTAGCGTTCAAGGAACCCGTCGGTCCCGCGCAATAACAATGACTTTCTCAGCGACGATACTCGCCGTCGGTATTACATGACGACAGAGAAACACACATATACATATACCGATATATATGTAGCTATAGACGTAATACGTGGAAAAGGGGTACGTCAAATTTGGGATGATCGATTTTGTTACTCCCTTGTACGAGGGTTGTCATACCCTTAGTCCTCTCGTCTGTCTCTTTATTCTTTCTACAGTGTTTCTGTAGCTCTGCTAATAGCGTATAAGCAATTAAAACGTGAATGATAATTTTTAGAGTTAAGAATTGAGAGATCCTCATTCTTCTCATTTGCCACGAAGTTGCCGTGAGAGCGTCGCGACGCCGAAGAGTTGTCGCGAGCTGGATTCTTATTGTCACTGGTTTTTGTCGACCGTTTTGAATTAATTTATTTATATTTTGGGGGGGGGGGGGACTTGATTTCGTCTCTGCCTGTTATATATTTCGAGAAACTCTGAACGTGTCTTATTTTGAGAATGACAATTCAATTTTTTTATTATTAAAAATAACTGTCTGGAAAGAATGACTTTTATTGTGAAAGAAAAAAGAAAAATACATTTTTTATTCTCTTCACTCAACTCAGTACGTTCAATAGCTTAAAAGTTATTTGTCAAACTCGAACGAATATTTCACAAAAATGTCAAACGGATTGGAAACTTTGACTACTTCGTATTTTGCCTTGTAGAATGTTTGAAGAAATTCAACAGTTGTATCGAAATATTAAATAGTAGGCGGTTTTTTTTTATGGAGATTTTGAAAAACTATTCGAAAATCTAAACAGTATCAAAATCTCAATAATTCATTCCTCAAGTCTCGACAGGGATAGACACGAGCCTACTCGTTCCCGTGAGAGCTTCGAAGGCGCCGCGACGCATAGTCGAGCGACGCCCCAGACCGACGCCTCCCCATTGATTCTCTCAACCCCTAACAGCAGCAGGACCAGTCACTTTCCCGGAAAGAATTTCCCGGAAATTCGACTAGAGAGAAGAGCGAAGATTCTGGATGCAATCGAGGAAAAGTGTAGTAAAATATGAAGGATTCTTTACCACGTGATTATATACCTATACGTTTATATATGTTCGTATATGTATAGACAATATCTATATTACGTAAGTCTGGCTTATAACTTTTGCGTTTACTACTTGACCGCCTATACCAATAGTTACAGCATCGTAAATCGCGCGAAATGAAAATTCGCTTGGTGGAAAATGGCCTTTAAAAATCTCCCTAAGAGCTGTCGTAGCCCATCGTGAAAGTGGGATAAGAAAAGTGTGAGCCGAGTTGAGAAAAATAGCAGTGAGAGAAAAAGGAACTGAATAAAAAAGGAAATCGAGAAAGAAACGCAAAGTTTCTCGTTCGCTGCGTCGGAAAGCGTCGACACGGTTTTGCGCATAGAGAAAAAAAAGAATGAGAAGCGGAAGATAAAAGGAGAGAGAAGAGTATAGAGAAAAAGAATGAACGAAGAAAAATAGCTTGCGGAGTCAAAGTTGAGAAGAAGTTTCATCATCTCTTTGAGAAAGTGTTCGACCTTTTTCTTATTAATTTTTTTTCGCACCCCTTATTCGTCCTCTTTTTTTTTACTCTTCATTCGAAGTACGCAGATTGCGTAGCACACGAAGGTTCGATTTCCCTTTCGAGGACAGTAGTGCGCATGCGCGGACGCGCTATCGGCTAAAAGCTATTGGCTTAGGTGCTTTCGAATATACGTATTCCAAGAGGTGTCGGGACAAAATGAAAATACTTTATGAAACAGGGGCGAAAGGAAAATTTTTTACATAACGGGTGTATACGAAGTGCGAAAACATTTGGCAAGTAATGAAAATTCGATTTTCTTGGATACTGAGAAAAGTTTACACCTGGTACCCCGTGTATAGTGGAATATTCAATCGGTTCATGAATAGGGAATATTGAAAATAGGGAATCTGACGGTCTCGTTAGCGACATAGTTCTTTGTGCAAAAAATCCTGATGGTAGGTTACGCGAGCAAACGGAGCAAAAAATATGACGGGTAACGTGAACAGAACGCGAATCAGAATTCGCAAGTAACAATATATATATATATATATATATATATATATATATATACCATGTGAATAACGCTTCGTAAAATTCGTTGACATTTAGAATTAATACGATAAAATCTCTCGGATCCACTGATAATAATAATATAATTCGCAAACAAGTATTATTGAATGGGAGAGCGGCAGAAAGTATGGAAAGCTAAAAAGAATTGAAATAAAAAATTTTGAATATTCAAAGTAGCAGTCTGTTACCTGTTCGCTTGATAGATATCAATTTGGTATTCTTTCCCGATATAAATTATTATTTGAAAAGGGTTTATACCCTCAAAAAGAGGATTAAACGAAAATCATGCCGGAACGCGAAGTTAGTGGTACTTTAATTAAATGTCCTACAAATAACGCAAGGGTTACGAAGACGAAGCGGTGAGGGGTCGTTGGGGGGCTGAGGGGGGCTGAGGGGTAGGGAGTGTGAGCCTGACTTTATTATCCGTTCCGAGAGTCCAGAATAGAGAATGGGAGTCCTCAAGTCCTGGCATTGCTATTTCCTGACCGCAATAACGGTCTGAGCCTCTCAGGTAATTGGGTATGTTTCTTCTGTGTTGGTTGGCCGGTGGCTTCAGGGTCAGATCTCCTGCCAGGGTCTTCATTTTATCCTCTTAGCCGGTTGAACCAAACAGAATTTTATTTAGTTGGTTCATCGAGCAAACATAATAAGCAAAGTTAAAAATTAATTTATCAATTTCCAGCGTTCGTTACACTTTTCAGGAATGTGATCAAATTACGGGTATAGTGATTATACAAAAAAAAATTCTAACAACCCCATGTCTTATTAAAAGCTTGATAATCGTAACGAGCTACATAACTTGTTGCTCTAAAAGCTGTCCGACAGGACGACCGCAATTACTCTTTCGATCGATCACGTACCCGAATACAGTGGACAAATCACTCTCGTCATCCCAGTAGCGAGCAGGCGAACAATATAACGCTGAGTTATCGTATGCCGAGAGAAATAGTTCACTTTCAAAAACTGGGGGGTAGATCTGCTGGAGAAACGGTCAGCAAAAAACAGAGGGGGTTAATCAGTTGGTCATTTTTACCAGTAAGAGGGGTTGATTATTGGTATTTAATTTTTGTGCAATTACAAATGCATTTTATTTAGTAAGTAACTCGAGAACAATGCATCCCCTTATTTTTTTAACAACCCCTAATATAATCTTGCTCGCTAGCTACCCTAAGTTACTATTCGTATAGGATAATCTTAGGTTGTACAGGAGCAAGGGTCGTATTTTGGCATTTGTAGAAATATCGTTCTTGACATGTATTCAACAGAAGCCTGTTATCCCGGCCACCCCTTATCCAGTTATCCGATCAAACGAAGAAAAGGAAAGAAAGAGAAAAGAAAGGAGCGAAAATGGGGGAGGTCGAAAAAAATAAAACTAATCCCATCCCTTCGTTTTCCTCGTCATTATTTTTCGCGAGGACAAGTGCCACGGGATATTAAGGGTGGTCGCCAATAAGAGCAGCCTCGAAAAGATGGCAATACGATTTCTATGTAATAAATTATTTTTCTCTTTCCCTTCCACCCTCGATATTCGCACGATGTGCTCTATCGAAACACGCAGAATTTATCTGTGCAGTTCAGCGTTCTCAAATCCACTGAAACAAGTCTGATCGTTAGGAAGCAAATCGTTAAGATCTGTATCTGCTATCAGATAAATCTAACGTAATAATTATTGGAAGAAAAAAAAGAGAGATTCGCTTTCTCTCTGTAAAAATAGAATTTCATATCGAATACTTTCACTCTGCAAATAGCATCTACCGCGTATCCACGCAATAGCTACCTACCCGCTTTCGTTTCTCTGACGCAAAATGTCGTCAGTATTAATATATAAGTATGGGACCCCCTGCATGTCGACCCAGTCCACAAGTAATCACTCATTTAATATCGTCCAACACGAAGATCAATCCGTTGTTAGAACCTTTTTTCGTATTCGCATTATATCATGCAGTCACATAAAACTTATTAAAGTGCTGAAAGTCTCACGTGGATAAAGTTAGTAATAGGTCGACATAGGGGGTCATCATAATTAGCACTACAATTAACAGAACTCGTTAATTATCACAGTAAAGCTCACGTACCACCATACGTGCTCATTGAGAAACAGGCAAAAATCAAATAATCCCTGAATGCCGGTAAGAATATAAATTTTACAAATTACACAGCATCCTTTAATGAGATCAATCATTGTAAGACGTATCGGCTGTCACTTTATAGGTATATTAAATATATTATAGATGTGCGTTAAGTAAGTCGATTTAAAAGGTCTTGTTTGATTTTTTAAAGAAAATATACAGATATATTAATTCTCACTTTCCAGGAATCAATAGTCAATCGCGTATCTTTTACTGGGGCTTTTGGGGGCCTCCTACTCTACTCTCTTTGATGAGGGGCTGCGGGAGGGTGCCTTTTAGACGTCGGCCTGGACGAGTGATTTACTTCGTAAACAGTTAGCGGCGCCGTGGCTGTGTACGGACCAGTACTTTGGACGTGTGTAGGTTTACGCATGTACACGTATTTACACGCACTTATACTTTGGCAATTTAGACGTCGGGGCGTACCAATCGCACGGGTCCCTTTCGTTTCTCAACGATTTCCCCTGGCTGGTTTATATATAGAGTGGTCAGAGTGGCCAGATGCCTGGGTTGCCTGCATCATACACGATGCTGCCATTCCTTCCGCTAATCTTTCTTTCTTTCTTATCTTTGTGATGATGGTGATTGGGAATTATTGTAATGGATTGAAGTGGATTTGATAACTTTATGAGGACTCGAGCATTTTTTTTTAATAGTCCTCACAGAGAACGTTGATAGAAGAATAAAGGTTTAAGATATTGTACGTTACAAAGACGAAAGACTTTTTATAGGGAATTTTGTATTGCAATTTTCAAAATGTGGAATTACAAGAAAAAATGTCTAAAGTGAAAAGAGAAATTTTTTAGAAAAAGTTGTACAGAAGAAAATTTTTAAGTTTTCGTACAGCTGTACTCGTATATTGTCGAACACGGATCAAAGTTTGTAGCGTTGAATTTTATAGATATTATGCAGAATTTTGATTTGACGAAACAAAAGTTTAAAGTGTCCTTAAAAGATTCTTCAGAGTTTCTACAATTCGTAGTTTAACAAGGCAAACTTTTTATCTCTTAGGGAATGTCCATTGTCATTTTTCAGCGACTTGCAGAATACAACTAAAGTTTCGAGTACGTACCGCCAGGTGGACAATCGCTTTGTCAGTTCTCGCTGTCAAATACATGTATCTGTCTGCAGAAAGGTAACAGGCGAACAAAATTCATGGTTAAAAGTATACGAAAAAGGTACAGTCATGGATAAACATACAAATTTCCAGAGCTATCAAATTATGAGACTATCCGACTGTGTGACTATTCAGTGATTCAATAAAGGCCCAAGGCCGCGTGGGTGTCAGTGAATTCGGCACGAGGTTTTAATGTTTACGTGTATATACTATCCTCTTCTGGGGCGGATCGAAAGACGCCTTTAAGAAATTCCGAGCTTTCAGTTCCAACATCGCGGCGAAGCCAGCCGGTACGTCCGGTTTGGTTGTCGCCGGGTTTGTTTATCGCGAAACTCATTCGGTCGCACGATACACGTTACGTCATACCCATTGCGCATGCGTAAAAATCGAAAAGGAAGCGGCCAACAAAGAGAAATAGTGAAAGGTAAAGTGAGAGAAAATAAATAGTAAAAAGGTAGCAGCACAAAAAGAAACAGAAGATTCATACTCGGTTGCGTTAGTTGGCCAGTTTTCTTTTGAGCCTCGGGATCGCATTATACACTACCAACTGTTTATGGTATCCACAGTCGGTTCTTTATTGCGCGTATACGCGAACCAGTGCGATTCGAATAAAGTGTCTGGTGCTGTCTAGAGTTTCAATGAAGGTGCTATACAATCTTTTCAAACATTGAATTATCTCCGTCGGCGGTTTTGGACTGTTCGTAAAAGGTAGGGCATTACTGATAGAATAATCTTGTGTGTGTGCGTGTGTGTGTATAGATAAAGGCTATGTGTACCTAGTGAAATTGCGGATCCTTTATAAATGTAGCTACGGTGATAATATTGCAGGCACTCGACGCCGGAAATTCGATTTGTCGGGATTATCCCAGGAGTAAACGTTGAGATAGGCCAAAAGCCTCTACGAAATAGACAACCGAGATCAACCCTTAGTTACTTAAGTAGAATTATCTCAATGTGTTTCTAGGTTGGTAAAAGTAAAATCGTGTCATCTTTTTTTTTTTGACTAACTACAGTACCTTGTTATTTAAGTTATTTATTAAAAGGTTCTCTTAAGTCTTGAGAAAGTTCGCGCTTTTCATCCGAGGAAAAGTTTTCATTGTCGAGTCCGACCACCAACTTTTCTATCTAACGGCATGAAGTAAGTGGAAAGAAGATCTTCTACGTGCAAGAGTAAGAGAGAAGGACAGTGTACGTGGCTTATCTCGCAAATTTAATGTCTGAAAATTACAAATTCCAACGTGCTTGCAAAACGTCTCGACTACCAATAGGAAGCGAGGAACAGGAAAAGACACATTCTTTGCCGTCACTGCCCATTGAAAACGAATGCCTAATTTCATCCCACCGCGAATTCTCGTCGATTCTCAGACTTTTACACAAAATTCGCGAATATTTCAGTGAAATCGTTCAGTTTCAGTGAGTTTTTGATCTGCTAAGATTATCGTTAACTAACCTAACATCATCACCGACTAACCTAACCCTGATTCTAAATGATATTCCTCAAGTTTGAGAACACTTGGGTCCTTTGTTTATATTTTTTTATACAGGGCTATTCACGGCAAACGTACCAGCTGAAATTGGCAGTGAATGGATGATTTCATGAATCAGAGCAGGATGGCATCAGTAAAGAAATGAAAGTTAACGTCATAACATTGCTAAGATCATGAGGTCCGTTCGTGCAAGCGGTTTTACGTGCTCCGGAGGATTATACGTGTGTTCGAAAATGAGCCGAGAGCGCAGACTGTATCGTGGCTTCTCTATTTATTGCATGCATTTAATCGAGACAAAAAATGCTCTCAGCGCTCTCGGCTAATTTTCGAACACACCTATAGTGCTTCGGTGCACGTAAAAACGGTTGCACGAACGGACCTATGAATTTCACATTCCTTCATTTGTTTAACATGTCCACACTACTTCGACTAACAGAATTGTTCAATAGCTGGTACGGATAAAATTTAGTTCGAAAATTTCCATTTTTTTCTCTGATTCTTTCTTTTGCCTTTCTTGGCCAAATATTGATTACAGCATCTCTTCCGTGTACATACACATACCCAGCTGCAACGTATTTTACCCGTGGGACAGCTTGCAGAAACGTCATCCGTTTATTTATAATGATTACCGTAGTGCGGGGCAACCAGGCGAACCTCTTTCGTATCTTCTAGTGTGTTGACGGAGAGTTGGCCATTTTGTTTATTGTCAGAGGGATTTATTAGTGAACGAGATTAGTTACCCTATGAGAGTAACGATAGCTGAGTACCATGCAAGAAGCAAATGTCAAGAAAGCTGATTCTGTATCATTTCTCCCTGTCGTTTCCATCTGACCATCATAAATAAAAAATATTAACAAACCTAAGCAAGATTTTAAAGGTGAATGCGTCAACTCGCGAGAAAACAACCCTTCATCCGTACGGTGGTCGAATAACAGGGCAGATCAGTGAAATATTAATTAGCAGAGTCCGACGATTTGAAAATAGTAAAATCATAAAATAGGATGAGGGGTATATTAATTAATTTTCTTATTAAATTTTCAATATCCTGGCTCCCGTCCGTCTATTCATCCCTTACGAAAGGATGCCAGGCAGAGCTGGAACGTGCGTGGTCACTCGTAAAATTCCATGGGAAATCGAATTCTATTTTCGAATAGACGACGTTCGCGGAAACGACACTGAGTGATTGGGACGTATTGTTCCCGGGATGAAGTCGTTAAAAAAAAAGCTAACAAATAAAATATACGGCCTTAAGGGTGGCTGTCACGTTACCGGAGGATTTTAGAAAATAAGGGTTGTCCCTTTAACGAGTCGCGGTAAGGAAAGGAAAAAAACAAGTCACTTTAACGACTATACTATTTTCACGTTTACTCCGCTTTCCCAACCACTTCAATCCTATTCTTAAGGGTGCAACGGATTGGACAGGAATGAATTCCCGAACACCTACGAACTCAGCCGAACGACTTGACGAAGCTTTATTAATCGTAACGTTACTAGGGATGACACGAGAATCTCCCATGAGCATCCCCTAGGGGAAAGCTGGCCATCGCTTGCAAAGGATTTACCGAGGTTAGTATCAGCGAGAATAGGGATAAGCCAAAAGGAAGGAAACCTGCGGCCAATAAATTGCGCGCGTCCCTCAGGAATCCCAGGGTTTTACCAAAGGCAAAGTGCCGCTTCTCGAAAAGGGGTATGCACAGGGTATTCCCTTCTCCAAGGCTATACTAGGTACGTAAGTAAGTACATGTATGTACCAACTACCTACCTAGACAAGAGCTACAAAATGGAAACGGGCTAACAGGCTGAAGGATCGTCGGAGAATGAATGAAGCGGAACGTGAAAATGGACTGGAACATATTGCGCAAAGATTTGATCCGTAAAGTCGAAACTCTTAAGTGGTCGAGCGATCCTTTTCAAACCGTGACAATTTATCTCGAAGATCCTCACTCTCGTATTTTCTTTTTTTAGAAATTTTCTCTTCGCTTTTACGTCCATGTCTTTTTATGCTTTTAGGAACACATGTTGTCTTTCTATCTCTGTCCCTCTCTCTCTCTCTCTCTCTCTCTCTGTCAGTTTCTTGGGAATTTGGCACACGTGCGAGATTCTTTCGTAGATGTTTATGAAAATTAGGCTATAATCAAAAAAATTTCTTTTTACGATCATCATATTGAAGATATTCATGTAGATTTCATTTTGCTCGAACGATCCTATATGTGAATGTTATTAATTTTCTATGAACTGTAGCAATGATTTTCATTAGAGTATCAATATATGTATCTCGGTTACTGTAGGACGAAAATTCTGATAGCTATGTATAGATATATAGGTATTGTATTCAAGAGATCCAATAACTAACCATCTACCGGTGAGGATAACAGTAGTTACCAAATCGCGTGCTTTAGGGGATTACGAGCTGGTTGCACATTCGAATCATCCAACTGGTATAAATTCCCTGCAACGTAGATCCATTGCACCCTGTATCTATGCAAAATCCCAAGTTGTTTAAGAATTTCAGAATTCCTTATAGAATACGAATAATAACGACTATCACGATTTGTTCGAGAAACAGGTAGAATCTCTTGTTTGGCATGGGAAAAAGATATAGGGGAACTTTCGTAATTGGTTGAAAAGATTTGGAAAATGGCCAAAGCTCCTCCAGCCTTTCGGATAAGCACTGATTTAGGTGCCAATGTACGTAGACGAAGCCAATCGACCTGCCTTGGTCTGGTTAGGTGCAGCACGTTACTGCTAGGCTGGAGCCACCTACAACCTTTCATCTTATGCGAATCGCATTCCATTTCGAAATGTCGAGCAGCCACTATGAAAAGGAATCGGTAGCGATGGCGAATTACACGCGAATTTGTTCATAGCGCAGGAAGCTTAATTTTGCACGAGCTTTACGAGCACTTCGCGACGGCTCGTACGATTTTGCGATCTTTACGACGCTCCTTCGTGCGAAACGAGTTAATTTTTCTTTTATTTAACTCTTTCAGCCTTCTTATTCCCCTTGCCTTTTCTCCTTCCTCTTATAGATCTTTCGCCGTGCATAATCATCGTAGATTTTACTCTGTCGCCAGCAATCGCTTTATTGATCGTTTAACCAGTTTGCATTAGCATTGCAGTGGACGCTATGCTTTTTAGGATAAAGTGATCATGCGGCTCACTATTGCCGTAGAGTGAAGCCAGATGTTCCCTAGATAGGATGCGCGGGGACCCTAGAAAATTGAGTTAGCATTGAGCGAGTTAATTGAGTTAGAGGATGGTTGGAACTAGCGGTAAACGGAGGATGCATCCCTATAGCGCAAATCCGTTTTTTAGATTGAATAGTCCCTGCTGGCCAGACTCTGACCTTCTTCGTTCCGTAGTTGCCTACTAGAAATTCCGTACGGTTCCAGTTATCATGGAAGTGACACCCTCGCAAGGGTTGATAATCGATTAGGGAAGCACCCTTCTCAGGGATGGATCTTGGGTAGGCGAAAGCACGATATATGCAGGTGTGAATCTGGCTTCAGGCCCAAACGACATGTGCACTCAGGGATTGCGTACAACCCCCGGTGTCTGATTAGTATGCATAATTGCCACCCCAGGGTCCAATTTCAACCCCTGCTGAGGTGCTATGTGTGTGCTGCAAGGACGTGCATGTCAGCCTCAGGATACCGATTGTCAATGAAATGCTTAGTTGGTGTCCGGTATTGTAGTGATGGATTTAGTTCTGTTAGATAAGAAGGTTCTCATTTTAGTAGGGGTTGTTACATATTGATAGTCGCTGTTTAATGCATCGAATGACGTCACGACGTGAATAATTATCTCCTTCCAGCTAAGGGCTGGAACGCCTCCTCGTACCTTTCGTGCCCAGAATCGTCCTGTCGATCATCATTCGAGCTCTGTGTAAGTAGACTGAGGTGAAAGAAAAAAAAGAGGACGTGCGAGAAAGGGGCAGAAAAAGTGTAGAAAAGAGATGAGGATGGTTCCTAAGGTTACGCTTTTTTTTACCCAGAGGCTGGGAACAAATTATTTGCGCATTTTCACAGCGCCAAGATACTTTTCTATCCGACAACCCTTTTCCTTGTGGTCCTTTTACGAGCACGTGATACGTGCCCGTCAGCCTCTTATACCATATCCTAACCCACCACAGTCATTCCACATTTGAGATGGCAAAGATTTATCTTTCGCAAAATCTACCCCAGGTAGTCCTCCTTTCGTTCTCAGAAGATGAGACCATAGGCTGCCGAGTAGAATTTGACGAAGTGTCATATAAATGACCTCTACTCTTTTCACAACCCTTACCGTCTAGTTTACATCGCTCTCCTAAAAGGTCTTATACATTTTCAATTGAGATATCGAATTTGCATCCGCCCAAAATCCTAGTAAATAACCCTTAGAAAATTACGACCTTACAGGGTTGCCATGCAATATTTTTCATATTTTCATATTCGGCTCTCTATCATGTGGATGGCTGTTGAAAAAAAAAGTAGTAAAATACATCGGCACAAAAAAATTTGGAAAAACATTCAAGCTTTTGGTACCGAAACGCCATCTCTCCTGGGCAGCTTTTATCGAGCGAGCCAAACCGACCCACCGGGGCCACCGGTAAGGGTTGATTTATAACTGCGAAAGGGTAGCTAGCTTGCACGTGGTGTGTCCTCACTACGCCAATTTTCCATTGTGGCCTTTATTGTCTTCTATATAGAGAAGCTGCTCTACCACTTCACATCAACATTTCGTTCTCCGTTCTGTCTGATTCAATACGTCTATTACCTACTTCCACTTAAATGCTCACCAGACGTATCAAAGTCCAGTAGATATCACATCAACGAACCAGACTCGCCACATGCGATCTACTGTTCCCATATGGTTCTAGAAAACATGCCGCAGGCACGAAGTGGCAACAGGATTGAGAGAATCCAATCCCTTAGGAACAGCATTGTCCGTGTAAAACGGATACCCAAAGAGCTGCAAGCACGGACCGTGAAGATCTGAGAAAACTGGCAGATGCTGGGTCTCTTGGAAACCTCTTTATCTAGCAGGGTAAACCCCTAGCGAACAGACATGGTACCTAGAGGAATACTAAATAGGGGCACGTTATCGCTATAACGTAAAACGTACTAGTTACAGTCTGAATGAAACCAACTTTCGCTCCCACATACATACATAGTAACTTTTACCCGGGAGTTTGGATTTCGCCAACTTGCTCAGAATTTTCGCTCTCTCAGCTCCTTTTCCCCATAACTTAATGACACGTAGCTTATGTCATTCCTGAACTGTGCTTCACCCTACCTTCCATACTTTCGGAAAATAAAAGGGGTCGGATGGTAGGATCGGTCATGGCCCCCAGTGTCCTCATGACCATAGAGAATCAAGGTGAATCTCTTGATACCAAAGCAATACTAGATAGACACAAATCATCTTCCGTTTTACACTATCGCCAACCCAGAATCGAAATCACGTATTTCTCGGCCATGCATCTCGTTTGAATCCTGAAGTCATCCTAACGTGGATACTCATAACGCTACTGTACCGAGTCGTGGCTTTTGCCTAGACCCAGTCTCATGGCTGTTGGCCACTTTATCGCGACGTGTAAGGCAGGACCTTTAATCAGACTATTTTGTAGCCCCTTTTTCCCACTACGGCATTTCCTTTACGAAGGACTAAACTTCCTCCAGAAAATCTGTGAAAAGTATTTACGAGTTTTTCACGTTCCTCTTGGCAATGAAACAGGATGAAGAAAATTTTCTCTAACTTTGATACAGATTTGTCGAATTCAAAGGTCCCGCGACTGTGTTTAATTCGCCAGGGCAGTACATCAAAATTCTGGATTTCACAGTAAGGTGATCAGGTACTCTTCGAAAACGGATAATGGCTTCGGGAATGACTAGCAGCGTGGGCTGTGCATGCCCGTCACTATTTACGTTAACTTTGCGATAGACGTTCCGGAAGTTGCAGTCAGATCCTAAACAGGCGAGATACTCATTCGATTAGTATCTCACGTTGTATTATCGTGCACCGCTATCGCAACCTCATCGAGAACTCCAGGACGGCGAAGACTCGAGAATACTCCGGTGTAGTTGAGTCTAGAAAATGGGTGCTACTTTCCCATGATGCTCTCCGTGTCCAGACGACCACATAATATTTTGAGATCCCGTATTTAAAAACTTTTAAAAGTCCTTTCTAATCCGCTTAAAATCAAAACAGTATTTTCGCATAAAAAAAATTCGAAAAATTTCTTACAACAAATTCAGTGGGAATATCAAGGAAAAGTTCCACAACCCATTGAACTTCACGACCTGATCCAAATGTACCTTAAATCGATCTACATTGAATCTATAGTATTATATGCTTCGTATATGTAACTCTTAGGCATTCTTCGTACGTCGAAATGAACACGAATCCGCTATCCAAGAAGGTGTCTCTCGTTAAGAGAAATAAAAGGGTATCGTGAATCTTTGTGTGTAATAAATGATATATATATATACACACCTACATATGTATATAGAGAATACAATCCACGCCAAGAACAAATGGTAACACGGTGACACTTCAGGTGTAATGGAATTCTTATTTATCGGGCATCATCCATCAGGTTCTACATTTGACCCTCGTTGCTTCCAGTTGGACGCCATTATTCCGTCCTCACTCTTAGACTCTGAGTATCGACTGGCTCCTCGACAGGGATAACGAATAGGATGGAACAAAAAAGAAATGAGGATACGCGTTCCTGATTTCAACTACGAATTTAGCCCCGATCGACCCGGTATACTGTAGTAGACTATACTATGTTCGTTTTCTGTTATAAATAATTTTCTGTATTATTAACACTTTAAATTCGTTTGCAGTATACGTCGTCCAGTAAGAAAATACGTTACAACGTATACTGATAAATTTCGTGATTTTTTGAGATTTTTTTCTCGCAAACAACGGATTTCTGTAGTTCACTAGGTGCTTAAGGAGAACATAAGAGTCAAGTTTATTATACTAGTTCGATATAAGTTAATAACGTTTTCGCACTCTTTCGCAGTTATTGTGATTATCCTTTCTGAACTGTTTCTTATATCCAGATTAAATTGGAGTTTATGTATATGGAAAATGCAGAAAGCCTCAGAGTGCGGTATTTCGCTGTTCTATACTCTCTGCTAGGAAAGGTTGAGTTGAAAGTGGAATTTAAGGGAAATTAAGTCAAGCGACACAGCTTAAGTGCCGCAATGTTACCCCCCCGATTGCTTCCCCGTCGGTAAGGCAGGAACCTACAATGCCAATGGAGCTGAGTCATTGTAATAATCACCGCCGGTCTATCCTTGTAGCTTCTTGAGAGATCCGCACGGAATTCTAGACAGCCAAGGATCGCTGGGACCACAATTATTGCTGAACTCTGCAGGAACTTAGGATTAGAAATTTCTAATTCCCGGAGAACTCCTATGTCACAGTGTCTCTGATCGCTTGGCTCTACTGGATAAAATGGAGTTTCGAGGTAACGGCAAAGTATCGTAAATAATTGTGTCGTTCTATCGAAAGATGTGTTTTTTCAATCGTTCTCAGATAATCTAATCCCTAACAAATCACACGTGAATTTCTATGAAATATCATTGAAATATCATGATTCTAGTAACACCCTCCCTTTATAATAACTTTTTCTGAGAAGTTAGGATTTTTGAAAATTTCCTCAAATAGCCATCGTGCATATATTATAATGCAAAAAAATGTCGAATGTTCGGATTACAATGGGAAAGACCGCAAGGAAAAATATATATGAATTCTATACGGTAGTAAAGGGGGGCGGGGGTAGGGGGGAGATTCAATAACGTCAATATATACATACAAGTATTGTAGGTACTTATAGCAATTCCAAGCACTGCAGTGCAGACTTCATTGCCTGTAAGGCCTAAATATAGATAACTAATGGAATCAAGGTAAATTCAACGAGTTAGTAAACAGTTCGGATATCGGAGGTTTTACTCGCATTTATATACATACTATAGTGTAATATATGCGTTACGCACACACTATATCTATTTTACTGCCCCCCACCCCCGCCCATTCTCATCGAACGATAACGTCACGACGCCTTTCGTACGTTTCTCCCCTACGAATCAACGCACACGTATACCTATCTTACATAAAGTTATAAGAGCGGCCGACAGTAGGAACAACGAACGATTTAACGATTTCACTGATTTCCAATGGTTTCTTTTCTATAGGCAGGAAGCACCCTCGTGCTACTCCGGCAATTCCGAAGGAGCACGAAGAAGTAGAGGCGGGTCGGAAAATCGCAGGAAGCGGCGCCAGTTCGATCGTTAATGTACGACTGGCTTTGTCGATGCGCTAATTAAGTGACAATTATTTCCGTTTCGACTTAAATGATCGAGAATAATTGGGGATTGGAAAGTATCGAAGACTTAAGTTATATTATTTTAAGATACTTTACCAAGTAAAATTAATTGTGATTTTTTTGGTATTATTTTGGATTTTTCATTGGTACACATATTTTTTTTCATAGTGAAGAAAAATACTTAAAAATAATTTTCCGATAGGAATTTGTTCAGAGGAAGATAAATATAAATGGAATTTCTCTTCTTTGTAAATTGTTACGGGCTGACGAAGTATCTCAGCATCCCAGCGTCTCTGATACCTAGCCAACGTTATTTATATGTATATTTCATTTTGTCAGTTTTGCACCAGCCAGGTTGAAAAGAAGTTATCTCGGCTAGGAGAATCCGGCTTTTCCGAAGATACATAAAAGCTTTTCTCTCCTCTTATTTTTTGTAACGTATAAGGATACGAGAATTCGAGGAAGATCCTGTTGTGGGGAAAAAGAGATTTTGGAGACTTTCATTAAAAATTTTGAATGACATCAAAAAAAAAGTACTCCAGCCTATACCCTATTGCTAGTAACTGTACAGTTCGTCTTCTAATGGATCACGAGAGAATAAAAAAAAACATTTCGAAACATTCCCTATGGAGAAAGATAGGCGTCGCACGCTATCCAAGTAATAAAATATTCTCGAAGGAAATGGGCCCGCATTTCCCTATGAATCATTCATGAGCTTTCCGATTTTATGACTCGTTTCCAAATCCACCCCATTGTAACCACCCTAACCGGTAAACCAGTAATGTTCGCCAATCATCAAATATTCCCAAAGTCAAAATTTTCTCAAGCACGGCAATCCGTTTCAGAAAACATATATATTTATTAGACATTTATGTATTTCATCCCCAACATTTTTGACAGATTTATCTGATAAGTTAAATACACAAAGTATTTCTTATTCCAAAAAAATTTTATAAGTGTATACAAAAAGTATAAAGGAATCCACGAGAAGTCACTGTTTGCTCATTTTACATCGCTGATATTAAAAATTGCCGCGTTTTATTTTTTTTCTAATACCCTCGCTCGATCTAATGGCAAAATTTGTATTTTTTTTTCCAGTTTTCTCCCGACGGCGATCATGACAGGAATATACCGGAGATCGGTGAGTACAGGTAGAGTACACATTATATACAATTCCATATAGTTAGAGAATCGCATTAGACGCTTTTATAAAGGATAAACGAATAAGATCCAATCCAATCGAAAAATTCAGAATGATTATAGTATACAGTTAAAGATAATAAACATGATTGATATTTAATTTGAAAATTTTAATGCATTGCTAGAGCGACTGTTAGGTTAGAAATCCATTAACTCTCGGACGATATGTATATGTCATAGAATTTAATTATATCCTAAATTTGCGTATATTGAATATATAAACGCAACTGTCAAACCTTGTTTGAAATTGCTGCCTTTAATATTCGGGGCCGGAAGGGGTCTTTATTTTATCGTTTCGATCTTACAAAATGATTGACCGAACTAATGAAAAGTAACGAAAATCTAATATGCACAATGAAGTATAGAACGAAATGGTTCCTTTCAAGATCCGACGTCGAAGGATATGGCTGTCGGTTGGATTTATCAAATCGAATTTCAACGTTGATCCAGGGTACGATAACACATCCAAAATCGACTTCCGGGACTCTCGTGTCTCCAGTTGTTTTATCAGTAACCGGATATATGTCAGAAAGAGCGTCTATGTAGGAAAAAAGCTCGGAGATATCAAATTTCTAATGACCAGTATACTTAACGCGATTAGCCATTACACTTGTTCGTACGTATACGAGGAATATTTTTTTTTTTTCAAAAATAAATTTTTCCCAATCAATAATTGTACGTTTTCATCGAGATTTCTTATCTTAAAGAATATTATGTCGGTATTGGATGAGAATTTTTTTATTCTCTAATAGCGATCATTAGCAAATTTCACACTCAGAGTTACTGGCTACATGATACGTGTGACAAAGTTTTAGGACTGATTTGACTTGCTTGGAAATTCACAAGGGTTGAAATTCTCCAGAGTGTTCGAAGTTAGCCGGTTTATTTGCCGAAGCGTTAACGACCGCCTCGAATTATCTTGTGCAAATAGCATTTAGGCGAAAGTGAAGGAATCTGATATTGTGCACACTCCTTTAATCATTTCCTGGAGTCAATTCTTACAGCCAACGATATAGCTTGTAGCGCATTGAAACTCTGTAAGATTATTGACTGTAAAGGTAACTATATATCATATATATATATATATATATGTATATCTATATGTATATATGATAGAGCTTTTAACGCTCCATTTTTTCTCCTTTTCAAAGATTGTCTCCAAGCCTAAAGAAAAACGAGAAAAGATAAGGAAAGGTCCGAAATTCACTGATAGGAACGAGGGTAAAAATCGTATACCCTTGAGATTACGTTAAGTAGAAAAACTAGAATATCCTTTCGGTTCAATTAACGACTGGGAAAATAGGGTCGTTGATGAAAGCAGACATTATATAATATATATATATATGCCCATAATATATGTATATATATATAAACTTGTCAAAGGTCGGTTTCCAGGACGTATGGCACTCACAACGGCAAGCTGATATTTTTTTTCTAAAAACCTAAGCCTTGTGACATGTGGCATTAGAATTCTAGCCTAACCTAACCTGAAGAAACCATTTCTAAGCTCATCATAACTCCGAGTGTCTAGGATAACATTTTATGGTAGGGAAAATTTGGTGTGAGTTCCGCTTTATGGTATACGTGACGTATCAAAATACTTCGAGATCGGTCCTGGAAAACATCAAGTCTCCTCATAACTGCCAATACTCACGAGGAAAAGTCCTGAAAACCACCTTTTAACAAATTTACCACACATACGTACGCACGACGTAGACATCAAGATAAAAATTCACACGCAGAGTAGCTGCTCCGAGTGCAAGTAAAGTCTACAAAAAATTTGGTGACGAGAGGTGGATGAAATAGAAGCGAAAAAAAGAAGTCAGAACGACAAGAAGCAGAGTTTAAGGATCGTAATGAAGATGGAATGAAAAAAAAAAAGACGAAAATATGACTACCGTAGTTACGTGCGTCTCGTGTACGACTGTCGAGAGTCGTTGCGCGGCTTTTCGAGGATCTTGTAAGAATTTTCGAGACGGACTCAGCGAATGAGATTTGAGAGGGAGAAAGAGAGAAAATGATTTGAGTTGCTGACTTTTTTTTTTTTTTAGGTGGCCTTCCAAGTACGACGCTACCACTAGCCGCGATATTTTCTGACTAAATATTATCTTCGTCGAGAACGTTCGCCACCTGGAAACTACGTTCCGTGTGGCTTCGGTTCTTCCCCTTCTACCTTTTCTCTTGTTCCTTATCCTACTCTATCTGGAATATTTATAAAACGTCGTATCGATACTTGAACCTGCGCACTTGGCAGATGTGCGAATACAGAAGCGGACAAACATGTCCGCCTGTTCGTTTTGTCTACCTCGTCTTTCCGCATGACTGTATAGTGCGTGACGTGAGATTTGGAAAATTCACTGACCCGCATGATTTTTCGGATGGAAGCACACGCTCGCACGCGTCACTTTTAACCTTTGTGAGAAACGTGCTTGGCGTACGAAAAATTTTTTTGAATTTTTTCCAATAGCGATTTTACGTTAACAATGTACAGCGGGCATGGTGATCCTTTTGGAAGTAACGAGCAGTCCTGAAACGACAGATAGAATCGAGGAATTTAGGTGAAAATTAAAAACTAATTAAGGGTTAAATAATTGTGGCCACAGCTTCAGCATCCCTCTACGACTACGTCATCGTCGTTGCGAGGAAAAATGGAGAAAGGGAGATTTCCACTTAATGCGACAATTATCGAGAGAAGCCTGTATAAGTAAAGTGGGTAGAATATGCCCTGGCTAGAATTCTTTGGTGAAATCGGGTGATTCTTACTAGATGTGGGTAGGGTTGGTACCCCTCGCCATCCCAAGACTCGAGAGTTTAATTATAAAAGTTTGGCTAATTTAAAGTGCGAGGCAAAAGCGCCACACGGTACATACAAGGAAAGAAGTCTATCTTTTTACTCTTAACGTCGCCGTTCCTATCCTCCTCTTTGTCACTTCTTATTGTAAGTGTGCGAAACCCACGCAAATTGAGGGGCCGCATAAAACGAATGGACAAAGTGCATTGGACGAGAAGAAAAGGAATTTCGATATTACCTAAAGGTACGCCAGACGTCGCGACGTCGATGCAACCATCAGGATTTGAAAAATAGGTGATTTATCCCACGACCTGCGAAAAATTGCTCTTAACCATTCCGAGTGCGATGAACTATACTTTTTTATTTTCCTTTTTATTGCCTCTCTTTCTCTCTCTCTCTCTCTCTCCCCTTTTCCCGTGCACGTGTATGGCTATCGATACTCCCCTCTTTACTTTTCCCTTCCCTTCTTTTATTATTCTTCGCCAACCAGTCGTTTTCCTTGTCACGTTAAAATCTTCACGTCTCATTAAAATCACTCACTTGCCATTAAATAGCTCGCGATGCATCTTGCTTTTATTTTTACGATTTATTTATTTTTTATTCGTACCTTTTTTTTTTCTTTTATATCACCCCTACACGTGCTCAGGGACGATAGTCGAAAATCATACACAGCTAGTGCACGATTGAGATCTAAAAATCAGTAAAAACGACCTATAAACCGTAAAAAATTTAAGGATCACAAAAAATGAGGATAAAATACAGAATTTTCGTTCGTTAAAATTTGAAAACAAAGAGATAAACATAAAAGAAAAATATTGAAATCCATAATTCGACTAACCCTCGTCGACACATGATTTACGTCTGAATGCATAAACGATTGCTAATTTACATATCAAAAGGGTTAGACATGTCCCATAAGCTCAGACGAAAAACAACACGAAATCCAGCAGTACCGACGATACGGCAAAAAAGAGGGATGAATTTTATTCAAAATCCGTAATACCGCGTGCATAGTAATAAGACGCCGCAGTAAAATCGCACGTGACACAATTTCCAGAGTAGCCGCACAAAATTACCGGTGATTCTAATGTGATTTTTAATCTTGTAAGAAATACACAACATCGGTACAACTCATTAACGCGGCTAGGTTATTCGGGTGAGCATAGAAAAAAAAATTTAATTCTCCGTATAAAAATAGCATCTGCGCGATACACGAGAATAGTCTGTACTTGGTAGCAGTTGGTACTGCGGTAAGTATCTATCTACAATCTACATACTGTATACTCTCAGTCCAAAAAGCATCCAGCTCTGCTCTAAGCTTGATGTATGTCGGCAATGCATTCTGGCCAGTCTACACGTACGTACGTAAACGTGCATGCATAGTTGGTTTAGAGAATAGAGCGAGGAATCGTACTGCACAGGTAGAATATCCAGTGCAAATCGTAAAGGGCGTTCCTGATCCTTGGCTGCTAGCCAACTGGTTCCCCGCCGCCGTGAACGTAGCATTGCTATAGAGAGTCGACCTTATGGAACTTTGTGTTCCAGGGTTAGCGGGCTTATGGAGAGTCCATAGGGTAATTGCAGTGCGCAAGGTTGCGTACTAGCGATATACTAGGAACATTAGGGATATACCAGGGTTACTATAGGGATAAGTACAGTCGAAAGCAAAATGATCTTTCAAAATATCATTCTAAATAATGGTATTGCACTATAAACAGGAAGGCCATTATTTCTCGCTAGTCTACCGTGGGTACCAAGGATGCTAAGTACACTAGCGCCAACTAGCGGAGCAGCCCGCAATATCCATTTGTATGAATCACTGAGCCGAAACAAGGATCCAATGAACATGGGACGTGCAGTAATCGATGCTAAGTCGTCGATGTATCCAGAAGCATTTGGTCTGCTGTCTGCTCGTGATCGACTGTTACTACTGATTAGGCAATTGTTGCAATGCTAATGAATCGGAAAGTTCATCAATTTCGAATGTTTAATTCAATTTCTTGATTTGAATTACACAGTAGTTTTTTTCTTAGGGGTTCAATGTATACCTATAGCCTATATGTTCGAGACATAGAAAATGGAGGAGGATAAAGAAAGTCGAAAATGTCATAAGGGTTAATAATGATGAGAGATTGTTTTAGAATATTGGAATAGGGAAAAATTACGTTTAAGAAAGCCTAATCATCCTTTTAACGAAATTATTGGAATGGTCGGGATAGCACAAAGGCACCCGTATGCGTAGTATTTTGCACGGTAGTGGAAAAAATCATTTGATAGTCAGACACACTGAAACGCTTCAATGTCTGACCAAAACCTGGGGATACCTACTGGAATCGATAATAGGGTAGATATAAGGTACCCGCAGGACGAAATCGAATTAGTACCCTGTAGTGCAGTAACGTAGTTAGCCGTTCTAATCGTCTCGTTATCGCAATACAGTGTAAACGAGGCTTAAAGTGTGAGTATACCCATATACTCTTATCTAACCACTAGCGATTTCACGTGACCGTCTGTGTTCAAGCTAATTAAATGAGGGGGGGGGGGGTCCTTGCAGATACCCTTCTTTCATTTGGAAGAAGATATTGGAAGGGAAAAAAATGTGTGAGAACGAAAAAAAATAACCCCAAAAACTCCCTAGTGGGTGAACCAGACATTTTATATAAATAATAAAATAAAAATTTGATTTTGAAAAAATTGGAAAACCAACGAATTGTTGCAAGTGCTCGCTTTGACATATTTGATCATTCGATCGACGCAATATCTACCAACTTAGGACTAGAGTTAATATTAATACGAACCTGAAAGGGTAGTAAAACTCTCATTTGGGATTAACACGCAGAGCCTGAAATAACGAAAGTGTTCCATGCGAATTCAATGAGGTCTAGTGACGCGCGCCTAGTAATTAAAAGGACATGCTTAAGAGTGACAAGGTCACCTACGCTCTTATGTTGCCAGTAGAATTTCTATGGGGGATTTAAGCGCGGTGAGGTTCCAGAAGCGCTCGACTCAGGCTGATCCGCATAATTCTATCCTATACACCATGATGATGGGAGGGTGATTGATGACTATGAACTCATCCATATCCATCCTCGAGCTTACATGCTAATAGACTGCTATATCGATGCCGAGCGATGACTATATATATATATATATATATGACGATAGTATACTTTGGAAATATAAATTCAATAAGACTTGGGCCAAATTTGATCATTTTAGGACTGGGCTCAAAAAGTTATTAGTTTAACGCTTATACTGAGGTCCATAAAGTTACAGTCACAACGAATTTTTCAAAATTCTTCCAATACACCCTGCAAAGGTTACGTAAGGTTCAGATAACTTAGAACTTCAATGCTAAATGACCGAAGATTTAGTTTTTTTTTTTTTTAATTAAAATTGAAAACCGAATCGAAATATTTCCCGTGTCTCAATGAAAAGTTTTTTGATCTCGAGCAATATCGTACAAATACAATAAGCCTAAATATTTAGCATATACATAAACGTACGTACTACTTTTTGTATTGAAATAACGAAAGAATTATATTCGTTGAAATTGCCTCCCTAACCTACTTCAATAGAAATGTGAATTCTCGATGATTAGATATACTTTGTGACGTGATTTTTCGAATCACGGTCACAAGGCGACTCCGGCTACCGATAAAGATAACGTTCTCGCTTCCGGCTCCCTTCGGGTCGCCACCCTGGTCAGAAACTATGCTCTCGGGTTGGTTAGTACAGTTTTGTCAATGCTCTCGGAGGATTTCGTTATAGTTTAGTAGAGGTCGAGGTGCTCGAATTTACCGAGGGGAGATAGTCTCGACGTACCGAGTTGCCCGGCAGAGGAGAAGAGGAGAGGAACCGACGGAGACGTCGCCGTGGACCAGCAGAAGCCCGGGTGAAATACCGGCGCCCTGCTGAAGATGGGCAAAGGGCTGTAGAGCGGGCGGAGGTTACGATTTGGATAAAGTTAAGGGCAGGGGAGGAATCTCCTGCCCGAGTTAGGGATGTGGTGTCCAGCTGCCGCCCGATGCCCTGGGGAGGCGGCCGTGGAGGATCTCCAGTTATGTTACGTACCGGTTCGTTACAGAACGCTCTCGATTTGGTTTAAAAGGACGACTCGGAAGAAAGGAAGAGTTATCGGCTACAAGGATCTCGACCAATCAGAATGATTAGTTTCCGAATTTGGCTATTGTCAAGTTAGTCTGCCTCGGGGCACCGACCGAGGTGTCACGAATCGGCTCGCGCTCCCGTGC